>MU933773.1:0-10580 GCA_036418165.1 Cooperia oncophora
CTACATCATAAAGATGGGTGCATCAAGCGGTGATTGCTTCATCCTTCATCTTTTCAATCAGAAGCCACGACTGCTCTGGAAGTAGCTAAACAGCTCCACCTGCTTTCAAACTTTTGTATTGTAACACTGTCTGTATGTAGTAAGTCTCACTGATATCAAATTGGATGTTCCAAGATATAGAAGATTCCGTAGATGATGATTATAATTCTGAATAGGCCGAGCAGACGGACCGAAACTTGATAGCCTTCTCTAGTAATAGCGAAGAAGATCCTACGGTGATCATTCAACAGACCGCTAAAGGCGTTGGATAAAAAGCTAACAATATGAGTGGCATGGTGATGGACAGTGAACAAATTACAGCGAGAATAGAAGAGTTATCGGCGCCTTCTACGAGAAGCAGAGGGAGAGGCAGACGATTGAGGATGCGATGTCTTCATTAGGAAAGTGTTGAACTCCAAAAGCGGAAACCGCCCTCGTTAACAAAAAGTAAGTGGGAAAAAGTCACGTTAGGACAATTTGATTAGAGACTTCACTACATGTACGAGGGAGTGAGCGTCTTTTCCCCATGGGGCAATTCGTCCACAATTAAACTTGCACACAATCGTTTGTCGGTCGTCCAAGAGAATGGTTAGCGTATTGACCATGAGTAAACTTGGGACAACAGGGAATTCTGATTAGGGTTCTTCTATGGGGTACCCAAGAGAACTCTGCAACTACTCACTGTTAAATAATAGATAAAGTATGACAAACCCTCCCACCGCTTAAAAACATTGATCACAAAAGAAAAAGGTGGTCAAGATTATGTACATGCTGCATGAGAAACTAAAAATAGCGCGAATTCCAAACACACTCTCCTGGAACCCATCCTGAAATCCATCAAAAAAAAGTAGCACACATTATCTCGAGTCCACCTGCATTTACCTTTAATTCAAGCTTTATGAGAGCTGAAGAGTCTAAAGGATGGCGTATCTCCTTGTGACCACTGCTCCTAAGAAGGCTCCATATTCTGTCGAATGTTTGAATACTTCTGCCAAACGAGGTTGTTAGATGACACCTTTATTGGCCTAACGTTTCGACCTTCTCGTCTTCTTCAGAGGCCTGAAAATGGCTCGAAGCTTTTAATTTGTTACCTACCCGATAAAACGCCCTCTCATTCTAGCGTTTCCGACCTCGTTTCTAAACGCTCCCCAACAACCCGGCAATGAGTCCTAACAACTCACCGAAGGTCTCACCGTGCGGAGCTTAGCTCACGCTGTGTGTCAGTTGAACCAGTAAGGACGAATGAGACTCACTTGTGTCTCATTGTGCCGCATACGTCGTAGCGCACGTAGTCCTTACTGTAACTCGCACTCTGATACTAACGGCAGGAATTCATTAAATTTTTTTTCATTTGAATTTTGTAATAGACAGACACTCGTTTCGGTTGTTCATTCTTGGTTTTCTCGCGAAAATCCAGAATGACTCCAGAACTTTCCTAGCTGAAGTTTCCGTCTCGTACGCCAGTATAACACATTTAACATCAAAGTCGTTCCCGTTATGCTGCTCCATCTTATGCTTGCCAAGGGGAGTGGTCATGATATCACGATTTTCCCTGCTTGGTGTTCTCTAATGTAAGCTTTTAAAAAACACTGACGGGACTTTCCTTCCAACCTAATATTATGCTGGCGTACGAGACGGAAACCTCAGCTAGGAAAGTTCTGGAGTCATTCTGGATTTTCGCGAGAAAACCAAGAATGAACAACCGAAACGAGTGTCTGGCTATTACAAATGAATTCCTGCCGTTTGTATCAGAGTGCGAGCTACAGTAAGGACTACGTGCGCTACGACTATGCGACACATGAGACACAAGTGAGTCTCATTCGTCCTTACTGGTTCAACTGACACACAGCGTGAGCTAAGCTCCGCACGGTGGGACCTTCGGTGAGTTGTTTAGGACTCATTGCCGGGTTGTTGGGGAGCGTTTAGAAACGAGGTCAACGCTAGAATGAGAGGAGGTAACAAATCAAAAAGCTTCGAGCCATTTTCAGGCCTCTGAAGAAGACGAGAAGGTCGAAACGTTAGGCCAATAAAGGTGTCATCTAAAAACCTCGTTTGGCAGAAGTAATTAAATATTCGACATCATGCCGAGGTCACAAGAAAGGACAACGTGGAGATGGCTCCACATTCTTTTACATCTGACTGTCGGCCAAAAAGTATTACCTTCATCTTTGCTTTTTTTTAGAAACAGAATTTTTAACTCATTTGATCAGCAAAAATGTTGTGACCCAAACACCAGCAAGGCCTCTAGAATGTAAATCAGACTGTAAGCACAGCCAGCTGCAAGTGCTTGACGATTGAACAACAACACTCTGACGACGGACTTGGGGATGACGTAATCTATTCATAACTTGCCAGGGCGTTTGACATAATCTATTCATAACTTGCCAGGGCGTTTGACAGAGTATCACATGGTAAACTAATAGCCAGACTTGTTTGGTTGGAATTTCCCAGAATTGTGAATGATGATTAAGTCCTTCCTTATTAGTCTAATCACAGTGAATTCAGAGCTTCCAGAGCCTAAACCTGTATGCAGTGGCGTGCCTCAAGGTGGAGTTCTATCAACAGTTCTCTTCAATACATTCAACTTGAGCTTCAGGGTCTCTGTTTGCTTTGAGAGGGGGAGGGGGAAGTGCGCTGCATTTACTGATGGTTTCGAATTGAATCATCCTATGTCGTCTGACCCCGGTACAGAACTTCTACAAGAATTTGTTAATGAGGGCAACAATTGAGCCAACAATGTCTCACCATTTCCTAAGAAAAGACGAAAAAACCGCAAAGGTCCTGCAGCATGGGAGAAGGAACACCTGTCAATAAGAAATGATGTCAGTTTCAGGGGGCAGCTTGATAGGCAGTTAGATAAAATGGGGGCCTCGGTCCTTCTGCTCGAGGATTTGAGTTTTGATGACCCCTGCTCATTAATCGCCTCTAAAGCAATCGTGATTATTCGCAATGTGTTCACAACATTTTTAAAGACAGCTCCCGCGATAAAAGTGTCAAGGATAATTGCTGATCAATTATGAAACAGTAGCTGATAAGTAATTCCTCAATGAAGGAAAAAAGCAACAAGAGCCCTCAAGAACACCACAAACAAAATTGCTCCCTTACAGTTACACCGCCCTGCGGTCCGTGGGCAACCCCTGGCTCACAAATCGCTTTATGGCATTTCCCAGTAGTGGACAACATCCAATTCAAAGAAAAGAATATGAAAAACAACAAAGACACGAACGAAAAAGAAACACTTGAAACTGGCGTCGGAATTTGGGTTACGTGCCAGCTGTGCAGCTTTTGTGCATTGTGGAGCTTATTGCACGCACAGAAATTGCTCAAATTCTCGATTTTTACCGCGTTCTATCCTTACGAGTTGCATGTTGACTGTAATTGTGCTTCCAGATGAAATAGAATGTGAATGACAGGGAGCAGACTATTTAGCGGCAATGCAGAGCGGTCCACCAAAAGCGAAGATGCAGATGCCGACCCAAATGCCCGCCGTCCAACAATAGAAGCAACTGAGCCGGCTCTCGTCTAATAGGACAGCTAGCACAGTGGGGCGGTCCAACTGGGCGGGTTATTCAGAACTACTAACTTCAAGCGGGCTGTTAGCTCAATCCTCGCCCCTGTGAAGTCGCGAGAGTGGGACAGCATCTAGCATGGGGGCTGAAGTACCTCCACAAGGAAGGACGACCATGTGCTACTTGAGCGCGGGAGCTGTCTTAGCCAGCAATTCAATAAATACGTGTCGAAGATACGGTACATACATTAGAACCTGTCTACGATATAGAACGGTATTGCAGTCCGCACAGACTAGAAAGCACTAAATTTCTAGAGAGGGTACAAAACAGATTCTCAAGAAAGGTATACTTAGAACAATGGGATTCATATATAAAGAAAGCGCCCCCTAGCGAAACTGCCCAGAGTACAATCAGACTTTCGTTTTGAGACTTTACCGAACACAGAAGCCAAAAAAAATTTTGAACTTCATAACGCTGCCATACTAATTAACTTCATCTCCGATACCTTGAAGATCTAATATGCTATTTTAACAACAAAGAGACAGTCCGATCAGGGATAAGGTACCGCGAGGAAAGTTAGTCATACAGAGGGCGAAACATATTGTCAGACATCATTTTTTTGTGAACAGAACCTCTTCAGAATTTGATAGACCTGTCCGACTAGGAGCACTCACTAGTAAGCCTACTTCCTTCAAAAAAAGCTCTGAATAGGCATCCCACATTGTAATTGTTTCCAACTTTGATGTCTCATATGATTGGCATACCGTGGTTCCGGTAAGCTCGACATTATGCCTTCAATCCTATCGGTTGGAGGACACCATGGCCAACTGGTGAGGATACTGGTTAACAACTGGCGTTTCCGTCCGTTTTCGGCCTAGATCTTTACCAAGAGGCTTGTATGAACAGACACAGGGGCTATTCCGATTCAATTCTACTCCGACCTAATTCTCCTTATGTATTCTAGGCACTGGGCGCGCTTCTTCTTCTTCTTAGTGTGTATTTTGACCAACTACATCTCCGCCCTGGTACCCTTGCAATCTGTTCCTTCTTGGTATTCTCTTTATGGCGCACTCATCTGGAGTGTATGAAAATAAATAAATTTGTTAATAAATAAATAAATAAATATTTTTATGTTGGAGACTAATTTATTCTTCGTTGTCGCTTCGGTTTTTTATGGGTTTCCGCATTTGTGCGTATTAGTTTTAATGTAACTCACATTAGTACAACAGCAAGTTGTACCACACAATTAGCTGTGTAATAAAACAAAGAAGAAAGAAAGAAAGAAAGAAAGAAAGAAAGAAAGAAAGAAAGAAAGAAAGAAAGAAAGAAAGAAAAAAAAGAAAGAAAGAAAGAAAGAAAGAAAAAAGAAAGAAGAAACAAATAAATAAATAATAAATAATTAATGAAGTAATCTACAAGTGAAAGAGTATGAGGAACGTTCGTTCACAGAATAAAATCAAAACAAACGCATTCAATATGCAAAATAGTAGTTTTTTTTCTCGCGATTTCAGCTAGTCAATTGAATCACCTGTTCAACAACAGCCTCGCTCTTATAACGTTCAGGAGTTGAAAATAAACAGGTTTACCTCAGAAAAATATCGGCGAAAAAATAAGACGCGAAATAGGATCACCCTTATGCAGAGTGTCACTCAATTGAAGACAGTTTGGGTCCGTCAAATTTCGTGATGGTGCGGATAGGATAGACTTGATAACTTAACTTGATCTACCACGAACGACGGGCAAGTGCTATGAAAAGAACCCCCCTCTCTAACTCCTGGAGACTCGTTCAGCAAATTCTAAAGGCAGTTATGAGTTCAGTATGTCAAGACGCACACGGCAATATGCATCCCATCCTGAATGGCCATGGCGACCTGTTGACCTTCCCTAGTCAGAATTTCTCTCTCGACGAGAACCCAACTGAAATATCTTCTTAACTAGCGGGTCGCTTCGAGGAGGTCTGTACCACTTTCTGCTATGGAGACGATACTAAACGCTTTGTAAGTTTTCAATTTTGCGAATAGGTTACGGGAAGTTTTCAATTTGCGATAGGTTACGTACGGAAGAAATTATTGTCGTACGAGGCATAAAAACTCGCATTTGATCTGTCATTAACTTAACCTAAACCATCAAAATATTGGGGCGAACCAGTGAAATGTTCAGGACAATTATAAAAAAGCGCTTACAGTAGTGCCAATCGCTCTAAGATGCCACTTCCTGTTTTTCCGGGAAGTCCCCCACCAGCAAAAATATGACTTACAATGGAGCGGCTGTAGTTTTCTTCCACTCTGTCAGCAGTCTATTCATGCTGGCGTCTGCGCAGGTCTACTAATGTTCCACAAGCCGACCAGCAATCGCGTCTCGAGGGCCTAGAGGGAGTCATAGAAATCGATCTAGGCGTCTGCCAGGCATCCACAGCGACCAGGCTATTACGAACTGGTAGACGCTAAAAAAAAAAAAAAAAAAAAAAAAAAAAAAAAAAAAAAAAAAAAAAAAAAAAAAAAAAAAAAAAAAAAAAAAAAAAAAAAAAAAAAAAAAATCGGGGGGGGCGGGCGATACCGAACGAGTATTAGACGAGTAGCGGGGGATAGGATGTCCAAGTGTCTGCTGGACTTCGCCTATCGTCCGCAAACATCTGCTCCACTCCAGGACGCTGCTGCTCGCTGGTACACACTGGCAACGATGGCACAAGCTAGTTCGATACCTATAGTTTCCTAGCCCTCGAGGCGCTGCTGGTCTGGACGCTGCTGCAAAGTATAAACGCAGCCTTATGAATCTGCTGATTTGAATATTAAATGCACCTTACCGCGCCATGCGATCTATACTCTGATTTCGCGAACCATGAGCAAAGTGTCTTTTCGCCCTCTTCCTCTCACTCATATAGTACGTATACAGGGGGGGCAAAAAAAAGTCATTCCGGCCGAGTCACATATGAGCGAAGTTTTCGCAGCCCAGACAGAGGAAGTGGATATGAGTACCAGGGCGGAAGATACCCAAGATCTTCCTCTATAAGCAGGAGCTGCCGCCATTCACCTTCATGTACACCAAAATATGAAGTCATCTCCAGTCGCGGCCTGAGTGGAGAACGCCTTTGGAATTCACGTGGCCTCCAAACAGCTGCGGAACTTCTTGAATGGAAATCATGGATAGCTACCTGGAGACCAATACTCTTGATCTGCAAGACCCCAACATCGAGCAGCTCCGGCAACGTCGCTACGGTCCAGGACATCATCTTCACCCCATTCACCAAGGCGCGGGTTGATGGTGTGGACCGGCCGTACCTGGAATGGGAAGACCGATATTTTCTTTGTAGACCCCGACTGAAGGTGAGCGCTGGCGGTTACATCAAGTAACTCGAGAAGGATATCCTCCCTACATGTGGTCGCCCGTACCTTCTTGGAGACCTTGTGCTGCTACAGGTTTGGGTGCCACCACATGGAATCGAAGGGTTTTGGAAAACTCCCGCCTACTTCGAATGGAAGGGCGTTTCGTACCTGAAGAAGATGTAGTATTGAAGTATGTCCCCTGACCTGAACCCACTCAATTACCTAGTTCGGGCGGAGCTCAACAGGGTGGTCTACAGTGGCGGAGAAATCAACGATCTCGCTCAACTCCGGTACCCACTCACTTTCGCGCGGCCGAATCTCTCGATGGCGCTCCTCCAGAAGGCTGTGGCGGAGTATCATTATAGTATTTAATGTGCTCTTTAATATGGTAGTAAAAATGTCCGATAAAAATTTAATAAAGTGTAACTTATAGCGCCTTGAAAGTCATGGAGGAAAAATGACTTTTTTTTTTTGGCCCCCCTGTATATTTCAGTGGAAACATGCATGACAGTAAAATAGGTCTAGTTGCAAAAAGCCATTTAAAATGCACATATAAAGGCGATGATAGCGCGAATATAGAAGCGAGCCAGGCTGGCATAAACAATACTTTCCGTTCGAGTGTAACTTGGGAAATGAGCCAACTGGTAGTTCACCCATGAGTTTTCATTTAGCATAGTCCCACACAGCCGAGTTGTTTTTGGGCTACGTCAGCTTTTCCTCTCTCTCTTTTTTCCTTCTACTTGTTTCTCATTTTATCCGTAAGGAAAGGATTAATTTCCTAAAAGTAAAAGAATTTCGGAACTCACAAAGTATGTTTAAGAAGACATGAGTAGGCGAATTTATGAGAAAGGTGGGAGAGAAATGCAAACAGAGTTGATTGTCCAAGCAACCACCGGTGATATGCCACCTGTCTGGTGGAACGGACTTGATTTGGCCCTCCGCGGCAAAAGTCCTCCTTTCAGGAAAACATCAGTCACATCAACATCACGAAAGAGCGAAATTAGCCTTTTCATGTTGAGGGAAAACCACTTCGCTCAATCCACTGAATTGAGCCTAATATCAGGCTAAACTGCAGTGATTGCGTACGATCTTACGTAAACGTTAACCGTATGCTTTCAATAGATAAAGGACAGTGACGTTCATTGAATATTTTCACATACCAGATAAGAACAATTCTCCTTAAAGAGAAAATCTTTGGATCCGCCAAATAAAGTATAATGCTTGGTAAGCCAGGCTCTGCGCTGAATAGTGTAAAGGCCTAGGGAATCACGCAGGGAAGCCATCGTGGTGAAATTTCGTACAACGAGGCGGCCCGTATTCGAACCTTAAGATAGGGGGATGGGGTCGTAAAGCGTGAGATCAGTCAGCAACAAACAGCTAAGATTGCGCAAGTATCGGCTAAAAATTAAGGGATCGAAACTTGTGGCCTGTAGAACCTGTATGTGATAAACACACTACTATGGAATGGTTTTGAACTTCCCATGAACTTCGAAATGGAGTCGACCTAGGTTCTTCTTGCATCTACATGTGGCGCATGGATGCAGATTAGAATGTGCTGCTGGGACTTCGCCAGACGAGATCGTGGGCGGTCAAAGTTTATGCGAAAAGCTGAAGTTTTGGCTTCGTAGCGCGCTGCTGATTCGGTTTTTGCAGCGCCAGATGGTATTATCAAGGGGGGGGGCAAAAAAAGTCACTTCCCTTCATTGACTTTGGAGGCGCTATAAGTTACACTTTATTAATTCTGATCGGACATTTTTACCACCATATTAAAAGAGCATGTTAAATACTATCATGCTCTGGCCACCAGCGTTTGGACGAAGGCGCCCATCGAGAGATTCTGGCACGCGACCGCGATGTTGTGCTGAGATCGGCGAGACAGTAGATTTCTCCGTTACCGTAGACCACCCTGTTGATCCCCCACCGGATGATTGAGGGAGTTTAGGTCAGGCAACCTACTTAGATATTACATTTTCTTCGGGTTAAGTACAGCGCCCTTCCCATTCCAGGTAGGCGAGAGTTTCTCCAACGCCCTTCGATTCCACGTGGTGGCACCCAATGCTGTAGCAGTACAAAGTTTCCAAGAAGGTACGGGTGACGACATGTAGGGAGGATATTCTTCTCGAGTTGCTTGATGTAACCGCCAGCGCTCACCTTCAGTCCGGGGTCCACGAAGAAAATATTGGTCTTTCCATTCCAGGTACGTCCGGTCCATACCATCAACCCGCGCCTTGGGACTGTGGTGAAGATGATGTCCTAGACCGTGGCGACGTTGTCGGAGCTGCTCGATGTTGGAGATCATCCAGATCGAGAGTACTGGTCTCCAGGTAGCTATCCATGGGTGACTCCATACTAGAAGTTTCGCAGCTGTTTGGAGGTGACATGAATTCCAAAGGTCTTCTCCAGTCAGGCTGCGACTGGAGATGACTTCATATTTTGGTGTACATGAAGGTGATGGGCGAGAGCCAGCTCCTGCTTATAGAGGAACATCTTGGGTATCTTCCGCCCTGGTACTCGTATCCACGTCCTCTGTCTGGGCTGCGAAAACTTTGCTGATATGTGACTCGGTCGAAGTGACTTTTTTGCCCCCCCCCCCTGTATAGGTAACGGTCTCGCTTCAAAGCCGAATGCTCCTGGGTTTGCATCCCATTTTCGCGGAAATTTTTGCTTCGTCTCTTATAAGAGCTTCTACTCCAATTTCGAGATTCTTCTGGGCTTACGGTCAGAGCAAGCAGTTCAAGTAAATCGACGTACATGTCGATCGAGTATGGATTTGATCACTATCTGCCCTCTCTGAACTCATTACCCATCCGACAATTCGAAGTTTTGGCCAGAATCACAATTTGGCCAGAAACTCGTTTCTGGGGGTATTTTGACCCCTGAGCACGAATATCACATCCGTTTGACGCGAAAACGCTTGTAGCCTTTTGCGTTGCTGTGGTTGAACTGAACAAAACCGATCGTTTTCGCGTCAAACGGATGTGATATTCGTGCTCAGGGGTCAAAATACCCCCAGAAACGAGTTTCTGGCCAAATTGTGATTCTGGCCAAAACTTCGAATTGTCGGATGGGTAATGTGTTCACAGAGGGCAGATAGTGATCGAATCCATACTCGATCGACTACGTCATGTACTTGATTTACTTGAACTGCTTGCTCTGACCGTAAACCCAGAAGAATCTCGAAATTGGAGTAGAAGCTCTTATAAGAGACGAAGCAAAAATTTCCGCGCCAACGGGATGCAAACCCACGAGCATTTGGCTTTGAAGCGAGACCGTTACCACTAGGCCACGGTGGCACTGCCCAAGCGACCGATCAGCAGCGCCTACGAACCAAAACAGCTTTCTCAAACTTCGACGGCCAGAACTCGTCTGATCTGGGAGGTCCCCGTGGCACTTTCAATCTGCATATGGGTAGTTATTAGGTCATCCCATTCAAAAGTGCCGCTACATATAGAGGAATGGCAGAAAAGCAAAGGGGATAGAGCAGCGGGCTACTATACCATTTGGAAGCTAGTACCTTCTCTGTGAAATTTGGCGAACCTAGCCCCAGAAGAAGTTCTCGAGAAATTGAAAAGAAGCCCGAGTGGTGAAAATCCCGGATTTTTCAAATCAGACGTCATAAGAGGAAAGTGCGCTGCTCAAATTTGACCTGCGCCGGACCAGTAGTTGTGTGTAATGGGTGTTCTCGAAATACAAGGTGGAAGGTTTGGTT
>MU933775.1:0-12100 GCA_036418165.1 Cooperia oncophora
AGTACCTCTCCTGCGATTGTAGAGTAGACCACATTGTACATCTAGAGGGGTCTAATGTCAGCTAATCGATGACATCACACCCCTGAGACGCGGTAAGCGCGGCTGCGTACTTCATTTCAACTTGGCCCAGGATGACTTATCCGTAGGATGCTCCTCGAGGGAACTGTCGTGTTGTCTCGTGTGAGACAAAATCATGATCACAGTCGCCCCGAAATGAAAATCTAGTACCAAAAGGGCAGCCGCCACAAGTACAAGTACGTGGCCACGCCTACTGCACCTTAAAGATTTGGACTTTATACCTACATGACCGCAGAGGCGGAGGTGGTGTAGTGGCAGGCTGCACGCTTATCACTTGCGTGGTACTTAGTTCAAATCTCGAGTCGACTCCCGCCTAAAGCGACCAAGTCTTATACCCCCCCCCCCGGGGACGAGGACGGCAAACTGGTGCCGATTCGTCTGGGAGGATAAAACACTGACTTGTACATCGGCTGGCCGCAAGTCATTGTATAGGCCACATCGCATTCAATAAGCCACTACGATTCTGAATGGAAGTAGAATGCGTGCCGCATCCCACAAAGGGATTGATAAACTTTAGACCTAATCCCTTGTCCTCTCATCCCTACAAGAATCAAATGCACGACCAAAGAATGACAAAAAGATGACAGTATATAACTTATTCACCTTTTCTGTTTCGAATATCTTATCCGTATGAATATTCACCCAACCAGTTCGACCCACTCCTTTCACTTCTGCGATTAAGCTGTGAATGACCGTGTCTGGATCGGCAGAATCCAACAATACCTGAATTTCCAACAGATATGTAGTATCGAATAGTCTAGTAGTGAATAGGTACTTCACTTCTACCCCTCGGAAACTATTAAATCTTCTTAACGCCTCCGAATACTTATTTAAACAGAAGCAGCAACAGAATATGGAGTAGTGACCATCGGAAAAGTTGCAAGCGCATGAGAGTCACTTGTTTCTTACAAACTTCTTGTTGCTTCTAGGCGAGACAATCTCTGTGTAACTTTCTACTATATTATAATTTTTACATTTAAACGAAAACCATTTTTTTTCTGAAGTCATCACTTTAAGGCCCCAGCACCTTTTTGCAATGGGAGGAGCGAAAAATCGTCAATGAATGAAAATGAAAGCTGCAACTGGTTAATTATATAAATGTTAATTTGAACCTTTCAGAATACGACACGCATTCAATTTCCATTCGAAATGATCGTGGACCTTGGAATGCAATTTCGCCAGAATAATGCCTTGTGAGGGGCAGAAGATGGGCGCAGTTTGTCGACGGGGGGGGGGGGGCATTGTGATTTCCATAGATGTGCCGACCCATCTAGGTAGCCTTTTCTTGGTTGACGCATTTCAGTGGATGGTACGTAGACGATCTGCTCCAGGTTCCACTAGCGTTCACCATATTACCAGAGTGAGATTTGTCCAATCCGGAACTAGGGAACAATGGTAAATAGAGAATGCCGCCCCCCACCTCGATTAAACAGCGACTAGAAGATTGGTAATTAGTATTACAATGTATTGCAGGTGTGCCCAATCCCTTTCGGAAGGTCTCCCCTCGTTCATGAACTAAGTTGACCTAGTGAAGGATGGAAGGCTTTGCTCAGGTGGGATTTGACTCCCGAGTGCCTGTGTAGTAAGCGGCACCATTTGCCAATGCGCCACTCTACCCTTTGGAGAATGAGTTATCCGCATTTGAGCGACTGAGAGAGAACAAATTAAACGCCCCAAAATAATCCAGTACGGGAGCGAATTTGGCAGCCAGCAGCTCGCCTATGTTACACTTATGCGAGAACTAGGGGATATTTTTTTGCGAAGATAGAAGAGCTAAACCATCTGAATCCGAAGTGGAGGTTTGTGGTGCACGTGGAAGCGTTCAAAAGCGCCAGAGGGTCCGAAGCAAAATTCTCGACTTCCTCAAGCTCGATGAAATCCTCCAAATCCTCTGGGGCTAGTAATAGGCAGTAAAAGTAATTGTGAGGATGAGTTATTGGTTTAAAAACACTAGAAGAGCCAGCTAATAAATGAGACAGGCACTACTATTCTCGACTATCACTGCCATGTGATATAATTCGCTTTGTCTTTGTTTGTTTGCATTGTGAGTTGTTAGTTTGTAAGTTGTAAGTTGTAAAGTTTGTAAGTTTGTCTGTCCGGAAATTCGGTTCGACCTGAAGAACGACTTGGAGAGGTCCAGTCAAGGTGGGGATAGGTAGGGCATGGGACAAGAAATAAAAAGCACACTTGACCTATGGGAAGCCCCGCCCACAGTGGGCGGAGCTTGCCCTAAATCGCAGGATACTCATTTTTAAAGTTTGTAGCTCGGTTCCAGAGCATTGCAAAGACCGGAAAAACGTGCATCAAGGTCGGCAAAGGGTCGCCGGTGAGGACTGTGGGGCACAAACACTGTGGGCCTGCTCCCGTTTGGGCGGAGTCAGACGGAAAATCTGTAAAATATTTCAGAACACTCCAGACACGGGGAAAAAACGTTTATTAAGGTCACCAGAGGGTCGCCGATTGAGAAATGTGTGGTATACATATTGTGGCCCAAGTGGGGCGGAGCAGACGAGAAGAATTCTCTAAAACTGTCCCAGAGCACTTGATAAAAAACGTCAGCAGAGGGTCGTCGTGAAGATTGTTGGGACACCGAAACAATTGGGAGGCGGGGCCTGTTTCGAGTGGGCGAAACCAGGACAAAAACTTAAAATGTCCCAGGGCTCCAAAGACCCGAATAAAATAGTGGATTAAGGTGAGCAGAGTGCAGTGTGGAGCACGAAATTGGGGGCGGTGCTGCCTTCCGAGGTGGGCGGAGCAGACGGAAATTCTCTAAAAAACTGCCAGAGCACTTCAAAGACCGGGAAAAAAAACGTGGATTATGGTCAGCAGAGGGTCGCCGGTGAGGATTGTTGGGCACGAAAATTGGGGGCGGGGTCTGCTCTGAGGTGGGCGGAGTCAGACGAAGAATCTGTAAAATAGCTCAAGAGTACTTCAGACACCGGAAAAAAGTGGAGTACAGAACAAAAGGCGGATATCAGTTGAGTCTAGAAATATGTGAAAGAAAGTACGCGCGGCGAAGCCGCGCCGAGCCGCGGGCCGGCGTATCAGAAGGATGCCGCGCCGGCGTCGGCGCGGCGAGGCCACTGGTAAATAGGGGCGCATCCAATAAGGATGTGAACAACTAGGCGAAGAGTTCATAAGCTTTGGATTTTCAACGGCCGAGGAACCAAATAAAAGTAAGTTTCGGAACAACGAGTAAAAAGTTATAATGAACCTTCAAGGGAATTAAGATAAAGTTAGCGTCAAGGTGAGCACTCACCCGTACGTTAAGGATTTCTCCTGCCAGTACTCGTGGTTGAGAGACAACGATGGTCAGTTGGGTGGTTGGCATCTGTAATGATAGCCGTGAGTCATATCAAATATCAAAGCAGAAAGTAAAAAATTAAAATTGGCAAACAAACGTTGAAGGAACGCAATAGTGGCCCAGCGAACATCATAGCGCTTTGTTAAAATGAACACCTCTACACGCTTTAGCTGCTCCTTACCATATTCAATTTTAGTTATTACATTGCTTTTGAAATGCTCTTCAAAATCGGGCGCTAGACCTTTTTCTGAAGAGATTTCGCATCTCAACAAGCTGCTCCTTTTGCTGCACTGCTTTCAATGATGTCACTTTGAATAGAATGCCGATGAAGAGCAACGTGTCAGAAGGCGTCTGCGCGTTCGCTTGTAGGTGGGCAGCGAATGCGTTCTCAGCTAGAACTTGCACGACAGCCACTCGTGCAGATACCTGAAATTACTGTGACCAAAGTGGTGGCTCACTCGCATCATTTTGCATCTACAGGGGAGTTGATGGGTGTCACCAAAATGAGACCGATTTTTTAACATGAACTAAAAAGAAACGCAAAAGAAATGCTCCTTCCAAACAGTACAGCCAACATTCTAAGTGACGGCCAAGAGTGTACCGCTTTCTGAAAGAGCAGCGTAAATCGCCTAACGTAATAAATCGCCCCATCCTATCCATTTTCTTCACTATGGAAACGAGTTGAAAAAGAACAAGCAGTCGAACTAGGGAGAGCTCTCCACATAATCCACAATATCAGATTGAGCAGAGCGTACGCGTTAACCACCCATAGGCTAATGGAGAAGGAATGAGGTTATTCATAATCTATAATACGACAGATAGTTTTTAATTGCTGTTTACATGGAGTGGATCGGATTTTAAATCGGGAAGCAGGTTGTTTTCTACAGGCCTTCTAGCTCCTGACCTATCGTCTACTATAAATACCTACAAAGACAGCTGGCAAGAGACAGGCGCAATGTTAACGCTGGGCTTTGAATAGAGATTAACCGGGTAATGTTTCACCGCCCCACTCTTCCATCCTGGTTCTTCGTTAGAAGCGCCTGCCTTTGAAGCACATTGCGGGCTATCACATTCTGGCCGACCGTCACAACAAAATGTTGGTTTTTGCAGTACTCGTTCAGAGCTTAGTCGTGCATTGTCCGCGATATTTTCAGCTGATATCGCTACAATCGGTCAGGGCGGTGTTAGGAGGCATGGAATGAGCCGTTCTGCGCCTTCTACCCTCAGTGGCGGTGGTTCAGGCAGTAGAAACACCAGTGTAGAAAATAAAAAAACGTCATTGAGCATGTCTCTTACTCACGCTCCTAACATCGCTCGAATTGGACGATATCAGATTGTAGGTGGAACCAAAGACCGAACTTGACTCCTTTGGGTTCCCGATGAACACTTTCCAATATAGTTAAAACGCGAACTAAGCAAGTTGCCACCCGGCTTGTCGTGTCACCATCGCAGAATCACTGCTTCATTGCCCACACGGGAAAGCGCTGACAGGAACATTAATGGAGCATGAAATATGAATCTATTTGTAAAACGATACGCAGAAGGAGTCAGCGTTGCAATGCAGGAGAATGTGGCCACTAATGAAAGCTGAAATGCGCTGTCCGCGAAGAGAAGGCCCTCCAGTGGTTGTCATGAGGGAATTGTTATTGGATGCTCCACTACGAGTTATAGGAAGCTGACGCTATTATAAAGGCGAGACTATTGTAAAGTCTTTCAGCAAACAAAAGATAAGTGATGGGACCCTTCAAAGCTACTCAAACTGCGAAATATTTGTTTTCCATATCCTCCATACGGCAAACATAATTCCTCAAAAAATTCAGAAGCGCCGCCCTTACTATTCGTTTTATACACCGTATTCTTCTCATGTAGTACCTCTGATTACCACCTGCTCTGAGCTTGGAAACAATAAGAACAGCAACTCGGTAATCACGATCACATTGAGACGAAGGTTAACAACAACTCCGGTATTTAGACCCCAAGATTCGGAAGAACTACTTGAATCGGCAAAGGTAGGCAAAGGTCATCAATTGAAACTTTCATCAAATCTGATTATTTCATTAACCCAAATCCTGTGCGAAATATCAGCAGCAACGGTTTCTGATGGAATACTGTCTGCTCAGCCCACCACTATTGTATGACGGCTTCGTCTATCCAATGGCAGTTATTGCATGAAGGCTGGGTGGATCAAATGGCAGTCGAGAGCAGAGAATTCACTGTTAGTTCTTCCAGATGCCTGACGGTTAGCGCTAAAAGTTTTTTTCAACCTTGGGAAGTCGCAGGCAGCGCCGCTTATCACCGATTCCTACAAAGATCAACTTCTCAATCACATCTCCATACAGGCGAAACAGACCAAACCTCCGCGGTTGACTTATTTTTCCATCCTCGCCCGGGAAGACGTAAACACCGAAAACCAACTTTGTAAGGCCCCACTACAAGGCCTACTGACTGTATTTCTCAGCGACTTTTGCACACAGAAACGCATAGCTTGTCTTCATAACTTAGGGGGAGTAGTATTTGCTTTTGAGAGAAGTTTGCGGCCTTGGAAGAAAACTGTTCCGGTTGCTGACTTCGAAAAAAGCTGAGAAAATCTAGGAAAGTCGAAGGTGGGATGGGGAATAAGGACCGTATCAGAGGAGAGAATTAGGAGGAGTGGCCCTATTTTCCGAGGATTTTCTCCAGCGGCAAGAAAACCTCTGCTCATAAATATGCCTCCTGGAGAGTCGCCTAATGGTTACTACAAGCTCTTGTACAAATAAAACGAGTGCACTAGATAAAGAAATATAATATTATAATAAGAGATGATTGTCACCAGCTTGGTCACACGACTATGTACCATCGCGCAATATATTAATGAGAGGTGTTTATCGCTAGATTATATTCAACTGGCTGAAATGACTGACGCTGGAGTGCATGAGTCGGAGAACATCAACCACCTGTTGTGGGAAAACAAGCGCTGCTTACTGGATGGCTCTCTGGGATGTGCCAAGCAAGAGGGGCACAACTAGCGGTCCTCCAAGAAGAAAAAAATCGCAAGGGGTGAGGACCATCACTCCTTGAGAATCCAGTTATCACAAAAATATCACAAGATTCATGAAAAATTCTTGTGTTATCACAAAAATTCAGACTCGAGAGCAAAAGAGTGTGCACTATATGAAACTTGATCCTGGACCTGAACTAGTGTGTCAAACATTCACAGCAGCCGCGTTTTCTTTTCACCCTCATGAGTGGCAAAAATTCAGACTCGAGAGCAAAAGAGTGTGCACTATATGAAACTTGATCCTGGACCTGAACTAGTGTGTCAAACATTCACAGCAGCCGCGTTTTCTTTTCACCCTCATGAGTGGCTTCGTTGCCGTACATAGGTCATTAGTACTTTGCATCATAAGCATAACATAATTCCGTTGAGCACACAGCGTGAAATGCCACCCTAGGGGTGTACTGATTAGCACATTAGTGGTAAGCGTGAAGTCCACTCTCAACTCCTGGGTGGGATCAAGTAGACTCTGCATCCCTGTGAGTGTTCAGAATGGTTAATGCGACGACAAACAACAACTTATCATGCTCTTCTGGCCTGTTTTGATGGCTCTTCTGAATTTCTTTTCCGGGGGGGGCATTTTGCACTTCCGCTAGTTCATTTTTCATATCGTTCATGTTGACCAGGGAGCTCACTTTGGTCAGGCCTGGGGATTCTTCTGGATCAGCGAAACTGCACGAGCAATCCCTTTTTTAAGCCCCCTTTCACACGGAATTGCTACATTTCCCAGTTCTTTTCGAGGTTGTATATGCGAGCTTGCGTCAGCACCATCTGCATATGCCCCTTATGAACGAAATACGCCAAAATTTATTATAGAAATTTATAGTCGGCCTTCGCGGCATAATGGATAGCGCCTCGCACGGAAAGCGTGAGGTGCAGGGTTGAGTCCGCTAGTGTAAAGACTTTTACCCGTAAGTAAACACAAGAATTCTTGTGATAACTGCGTTTACAATTCTATTTTTTAACGAAAGGCTTTACAGCTCAGTGGATCGGAAAACATTTCGGACTTGATATGTGCTATAACAAATTCAAGAAAAAAAATTCAAAGGTAGTCAACCGTGGATAAGTTACCGTACTCCTAATACTTCTCAGGTTTTCGAAAAAAAGTTCAAAGATTATCGTAATTAATGCATAGGCCGGTATACATTGGTTATGGGCAGGTATGGCGCAGCGAGAGACAAAGTGCATGTAATTCAACGGACTCAGGCCTGTTTTTGGCTTTCAAAGTTTTGAGCCAAGAGAAACAAGATCCTATTTCCACTCTTGAGAGAAGACTTCATTTCGCAGAGGATAACCGGTCCCATCTCGATGCGCTTCTGGAATCTCGATGCGCTTCTGGAATCTTACTGGAATTGTCAGAAGGGATGGTCTAATGTATGGGACAAGACTCGTCCCAGGCATGCCCTTCGAAGAATCACCTGGAAAATTGCGCTTTCCATGCTATTGAGCCAACTGTTTGAAAACAGCGAAGAAAAATGGTTCACCCATAAGAAAGGTTTCAAAATGGATCTATGGAATACCGCCCAATGTAATGAGGACATGAAACTTGAGACTCCGCTGTAGGAGGGGCTACATTAACAGGACATTGTTTATCACCGTCTCCACAAATGCAAAGTGCTTTCGCGAGAAGCTTTCGTTGTTCTCTTCAAAGATCTCGAATTTCAGTTGCTGCAATTTGACCTTTGAACAACTGTACTACTCATCTTACAACCCTGTCCTTCCACTCCGAGGCTATTTTACGCTTCGCAACAAATTTTTAGCGACACCTCGTTGGAGCATGAGACGCACGAATAAGTTACTTGCGGTTCAGAGACTTTTAAGGCGCAGAACTTGATTTTTCCAGCACTCGAAACGTTAGTATAGTCACTTTCGCTGCAGACACCGGGGCGTATCACACGGGATGGGCGGTGGCGGGCTTCCGTCGCGGCAGGGAATCAGTTTTCACCAGCCGTTTCCACTTCAGGCAACTTGGGTTGAGAAAAAGTACTGCGCCGCGTGACCTAATCCCGCTCTCTAACACACCAGACACTGAGCTTACAAACAAATCCAAATGTCTCACACAAAATCTTTCATTTTGCATATAACTTTTATAAGACAATTACTTAGTTCGATTTAACAACCGTAAACATGAATAAATAATCAAACGCATGACAAATATCGCCCCTCTTCATTCAACAGTTGGCGTGGACAACACTCCACAGTCGGCCCCTGCCTTACCTTCCGAAGCCCACACCAGCGCCGGTCGCAGCGAGATCGACCGCCTAAACTGCCTCATTGAAACTCGTCTTAGCGTGCAGTGTCTTTAATATTTAGTCAGAGAATTTACATATTTCTCACCGGCCACTGGCCATAGTTAGACCCTACAGCGATTCGGATTTGTAGATCTCGGGAACTCGACGTGACCCCTAGATAACATCCATACCTTGGCGCAACGAGAAGCGCTGCTTTGGGTTAAGGTGAAAGGAGTTATGTGAACAGAGAATCGGCAAGTACGCCGCGCAGTAGGTCGGTGTGCGACCGTCGCGCCCGATAAGACGACCGATTGCAGGTGTATCGAGAATAGACAACGTATGACTAAATAGATATTTTTTTGAAGCTGTTTTGTTATGATAACTGCTGTTTAACGCCGCAGTACGCGTTCCGAATGTCTGATCACAGAGAATGCTGAGTTCGTGGGCAAACAGGATCGTGCCCAGGCAGAGTGCGGGCACGGCAAAAGCGTGGACCCACGACTTTTGCCCACAACTCAGCATTCTTGTGATAACATTCGGAACGCGTACTGCGGCGTTAAACAGCAGTTATCATAACAAAACAGCTTCAAAAACATCTAAAGCCTTAGGCCTCGCGGTTTCATGCCGATATCCCACCGATTACGGCTGACCGGCTCACCAAAATAAACGTGTGAGTGCTGATAGGCTACGGCATAAAAGCCGTTAAGCTGAGAGGGTAAAAGCGGCCCTGGTGGCGTAATAGCGCACTCGCCCGGAAAGCGTGAGGTGCGGGTTCGACTCCCGCCTGGGGCACGACTTTTGCCCACAACTCAGCATTCTTGTGATAACAAATAACATAACTTCGGCTGACGGGCTCTACTTCAACGATATCTCTTAGAAGAACATTCATACATTAGCTAGCACAGGCCTGCGTTCGCAGTATACCACATCACTTAACCTCCTGCTGCTCTCCCCTTGGTTTTCCGCTCAAAGTCAATAGAGAAAAGTTTTCTTATTGGTTTCCCCTGCTACTTGTGAAGTTCCTTTTTCCAACAGAGCCCTAAATCTTCAAAAGGCAGCCGTCTGCTTTTCTTTTGCAAAAATTGAATAGGGTGGCCAGTTAGGTTGCATTTCTGAAAACAGCCCATTATGCCCTTCCCTTTATTTTCATATCTTCTTTGATGGTGATGTTAGGGTATCAGACTAAGAGCAGTGAATGTTTCAGGCGCTTTAATGGGTTACGTAGGACTCCCACGATAGCCGCATGTGAGTGGTAATCGTGATCACATTGTTGAGTCAACATGTACGAGTGGCGACTCATCTATAAGTCATGGTGTTCACTTTGGCAACCCAGCAACAAATAACAAAGATCAGTAAAATAAAGATCATCCCGAACTCTAGGTCACTAATGGTAAGATGGATAACCCTTGATGATTGCAGCTCGGAATGCCAACAGCGCAGTTCGTCGGCTGCAAGAAAATTGTGGGAGGAACTAGGTGTAGGAAGGTATTGATGAGTTCACCGAGATCTAGGGGTTAGTATTCCTGCCCAGCCTAGGGGAAAGCCTCGGAAATGAACCAGTTTCTGCAAAAAGTTTCGTAATGAAACTGCTACCATTTCATCTTCTGCAGTGATTTGAAGAACCTCACAATATGACTCAATGAGCCAAACTACGCCCCATGGACTTCGCCTAACCCATAGCCGACCAATATGAGTGCCGTTTGTACCATTTTGCAGCTTCACAAGATTCATAGGTCTTACCGAAAAAGGGCTTGTTCGTTAAGGTGAACAAGCGAGATAAAGTAGCCAAAAAGCGAAGTGCCCCAATACTATTATTAACCCTGCAAATGCTGCGCTTTGGATGGATAAAGCTTCTGGCATCGACCAATTTCTTTTTGAGACGCCACCTCACCACTCTCTTGTAAGGACCCATTCTAATTCCGTGTAGAATGGCACCCCCTCAACTGAAAGTGATGTGGCTCTACCAGGAATCGGAATGGATCAACCGGTGGGCAAGGTACCACTTTTCCGACCAAAAGGAAAGTCTGTTGAGTTGGCTGGGTGAAAGCCGATCTGGGATTTTCGATCCAAGGTTTCCTGCATGCTAAGCAACAGCACTCATGTATACTCGAAATCCCTGAGATCGGGTAGGCGTGGCTGCGTACTTGATTTTAAAATGGCGGCGGCCCAGGTTTTCGTGAGATATTTTCATTTTGGAGCAGTCGTAATCATGTCTACATCTAACACAGAACAAGATAGCAGTTGTTTCAAATTGAAGTATCCCACGAGTAAACCCGTCCTATGCCATGCTCAAAAGCCACGCCTACTCCGTCTCAGGGATAAGGAGTGTACAACGGGCATACCACAATACCGAGCTATGCAAAGCGGACACTGGCCCCTCTGATAGTTGTGATTACACCACTTGCGCGCTACTGCGCGCTACCGTATCCCACGCCTAAAAATAAATATTTTCCAGGGCTCTAATCAATCATTTCTTTCCTGTTCGTGATTTGTTTTCATTTTTCTCTTCCCTATTCGTGATTTTTTTTCATTTTCTCGTTCCTATTCGTGGTTTTCTGTTGGGAGCAGCATTTTCACTTTTTCATTGCAGCTCGTAGGTTGGGACGTTGAAGTGGAACAATTGTTCTCATTATGAGTTCGCACTCTCCAGGGAATTCCGCTCACATAGGTTCTGTCCTAGTTGGATGCACCGAAAAGTCACTCCCATCATTTGCAGGTGAGCCTTTCTTCTTAGCCCAATCATTTTCTTCTCCAAGTTGTGAATTTGTGAATTTCTTTGTTCAGGTGCTCGTATGTTTAGCGACAGAGTGGCACATGTTGGGAATGTGACATCCCACAGTGCTATTCTCGAAATGAACTCCACCGAACCGGACCGTAACGAATGTCTGTTCCGCCACGTGCAGGTAAGTGGTCTCCCTGCTTCCCCTAGTCACTTCTATTGCCCGGACTAGTTTATATAGTTCCGTTCAGGTGCACGACGTACTCTTGGTCATGTAGTGGCACACACAGAAAACTCAACATCCGCGCCCACCCCTGTAGAAGAAGCAAGAAGGTGACCCGTTTCGAAAGCTTGGCTCTTCCTTAATCTTTCCACTTGTAGGATTTTGATAAACTATGGATTTACTTGTTTTCTTTTATTATTGTTGTTGGCGATTGCAGATAAAGATTAACAACGTTAGTTGCGGAATATGAAATAAATATTGACTCTTAATTCATTTTTCCTTTTCAGTTCTTTTGGTCATGTCGTCGACAGCGGGTTTTTTCCCATCTGCTGTCAAGTGCTGCTCCGCCCCAATGATGTGTTGAGGCAAAGTTAACGTTCAAGATTAATATTTGTTATGTGTTTTTATTTATCTTTTTTTAGATGTTGTTCATCAAATCGCTGTCCGTTGGTAAGCAAGTCGACGGTTACGAAGACGTTGAATTTAACCATCAATGTTCCTGTTTTGTCTA
>MU933780.1:5597-22015 GCA_036418165.1 Cooperia oncophora
TACTGCGTTGAATAAGTAGAACATTATCAATGTTCCGGGAACATAAAGTCTAAAACGATCCCCCTTGCGAACCGGACGGAGTTTTGAAGCGATAGCGCTATGTTGGTAGTGTGATGGACACAACTGGAAAAGGAGAAGGAAGTAGGTGTTCTGGTTTTCCAAAGTTTGCATTCTGGGACAAAAGTAACGGTAATGGTGTGACATTTGTGATATATGGAATGGTGCAGTATGACAAGTGCCAAGGTTCCCACTGCTATGTATGTGGGGCCTGTGAGTGGAATACTGCTGGTTGTTAGGCATTCAAGTGTGAATTGAGATAGGTTAGCGCGAAATACGCGCAGTGTAATCTCATGCGCTCGAATGGGTTACTTCGATCGAGACAGTCGACCGGTCGTTGATTTTATCGTTTCAAAGCGATCTGTTATGATGATAAGAAATTGCAGTCAAAAAGGAGAAAGGATGAAAACACAGGGGTCTCTGAGAAAGAAGAACTGCGTTTAGAAACGTGGGAAGTTTTCTGGGGATGGAAATGGGGGAGGGAAAACAGGGCGTCTCAGCTTAGCAATTTCCGTTCTGGAGCAAAAAGACCTTGTCATGGTGCCAGAAACGATCACGAAGAAACGAAAGAGGAACGGTTGCTCCTTGTATTTTCAGTTTATTCAAAGGTACAGCAAAATCTACCAGGATCATCTTAGGGTTCGGGACAAATATATTGAGAGAGTAGTCAAGGCAGAGCCCTCATTTGAGTAATTTGAGCCAAATAGATGGGAAGATTCGGGTATGGGACCGTTTCACCAAGTCCTACTTCTCTCGTCTGCACCATTGAGCGTGGGGACCTTTGAGGCACCATTGAAGCGCGAAATTGGGCAAACCCTTCTCGGATAGAACTATCGTACATTAGATTAGTTCATCCACCTCGAAATTCCTTTTCTCATTGAATACAGCCCCGCGCTCAGCAATTCGTAGGCGTCCTTCTTTGTACTAGTGGTTCAGCCCTCAGTCTCTAAGATTGTCCCACTTTTGCGGTTTCACAGTAGGTAACAAAGGCGCTGTGGCCCTCAGAAGCGGCAGCTCTGACGCCTCTCTAGTTGATACAGAGGCAAGTCCTGCGCGCAGGCTGTGATTACTCGATAGAAGCTATATCGTACATTAGATTAGTTCATCCACCTCGAAATTCCTTTACTCATTGAATACAGCCCCGCGCTCAGCACTTCGTAGGCGTCCTTCTTTGTACTAGTGGTTCAGCCCCTCAATCTCTATGACGATTGTCCCACTTTGTCGGTTTCACCAGTAGGTAGACAAAGGCGCATGTGGTCCCTCGAGAAGCAGCTCTGAGACTCCTCTCCCTAGTTGGTCTCTTCGCCCATACTATACATGAGGCACAGTCCTGGCCGCGTGGGATTACTAGCATTGGATGAAGCAGAGAGACGATCAGGGTGCCAGAGGCGGTAGAATATCCCTTTGCTGCCATAACACGGGCAGGTCCGAAAGACTCGTCCAGAGAAGCTGCCATGACTTTTTTTTTGTGTTTTTCCCTCCTAAAATCTTCATTTACCCGGCGCGATAGTTTTGTAATCGAACTCGATTACCCACGATATACAATCACGAGGTTGTCTTGAAGACCAGGCGAGAGTCCTCATTTCCACTTTCCAGTTTTCTATAATGAGTCCTCTAAACGCCCGATCAGCACCTCCTTTCCTTTTCTGTTTTCCTCCGCATCATAGTAATGTGTCAGAGTGCGCCGCATCAAGGAAAAACATTTTAAGATTTCCCCCCTTGGAAAACGATAAAAGGTAATTACATTCCGCCTGAAACGTTGGGCGGACTGTTACGACCTCGTCGCGAGAATTTAACCTCCATGTGCATCTTATTTTTTTCAATTAATAGTTTCAACAATCAATCGTTTCAAAGAGGGAATGTATTCATGGCACGACATCCATGGTACTTACAGGGTCTCACAAGAGCAAAGGCCGCAGAAATCTTGGCTCGAGATGGTCCGAACGCCTTGTCGCCTCCAAAAACCACTCCAGAGTGGATTAAGTTCTGCAAGAATCTTTTTGGAGGGTTTGCCCTTCTTTTGTGGGTTAGTCGTTTTTCCTACTAAAATAGCCACCTGTGAAGACTGTGTGAGTTCTGAGATACTGTCGCTTTTCAGGTTGGCGCTTTCCTATGTTACGTCGCTTATTCCGTCGACTATTTCACCATGGAGTATCCATCAAAGGACAACGTAAGCACTTTTGTATTTCCATAGAGTTCTGTGGTTATCGATCCATTTTACAGCTATATCTCGGTATTGTATTGATGACTGTCGTCGTGATCACCGGATGCTTCCAGTACTATCAGGAAAGCAAATCAAGCAAGATTATGGATTCCTTCAAGAACATGGTGCCCACTGTAAGTCATTACAGCTGATCGTTACTCAATTAGAAAATGTAGGCCAAGAATACCTGTTTAAATCAGTGTAGTAGCGACTGGTTCTCTTAACTTAGCGCTAAAAATGGCTAGTAGGCGCGGGCTGTATCACACGCTTGGCCGTACAGCAGGCGAAAGAACGGAGTGAAACGGTCAAAATCCGGCGAAGAAAAAGCCTTCGTTCTCAGTGACTTGTAAATCGATTTCGGACGAGTTTCCCGTACGCATCTTGCCAATCATCGCGCTACCCGAAGATACGGCTGGCTATATGTACGCTCATGTATGCATGCCGCATCAAAAGGAGGAAAGCGCTTCATACAATCCCTTTGCTTCATAATTTGCTCAGCAAATGAATGAATACGAGCGTCAGAAACGGTCGTCCGTTTGTGGGCGGGCAAGGAAGGCGTTTGGGACGTAAAGTTGTTGCTCAATAGGGCGTTATAGAGGTACCCTCCCTTGGACCGCCACGCAGTGCCTGCGCGAATTCACAAGGATTCTATAAGCCAGTTGTACAAAATCCTACACCTGTTATAGCCGATTTAATCGTGCCAGAACTGCCTTTAAACATCTGTGTAGTCGAGAGATTGAAAACATTCCCTCCAAGACAAGAAAAGTCCTTTTGTCTAAAACCTGTAACTTACAGTTTGCTCTTGTCCATCGTGACGGACAGAAGCAACAAATTCGAACGGAAGAACTGGTCGTCGGTGACATCGTCGAAGTGAAAGGCGGTGATCGTGTGCCAGCCGACATCCGTATCATTTCCGCCTTTGGTTTCAAGGTATCGCGTTTCTTGTTTTTACGAGCCATCGCAGTTTTCGCTTTGCATTGCGTTGTGACAAGTTTCTTATGGGGAAATAACAAGTAACCATCAGCTGTTGAATTTCCATGTCTGTACTAGGCATGAGTGGTGCTGGCATCAGTAGTAAGCATTACAAGAACTTTTTTTACGGCTCGATAGAACTCTAGCTTTTTCTGAGGTCTTGATATGAGCCAAGTCGGAGATCGTGGAAAAAACCTTCGACCCGTTCCGCATCTGGGGTGGGGGGATTGCACTTCCGCAGCTTCATATCGACGTGTCGAGCCATCAAGTGGAGACTTAAGAAAACTTGTGAAGCCACGAAATGAAACCAGAAAAAGTTTGTAGGGACCACCTGTCAACTTCTTGTAAGTGTCACTGCCAACTTTTGTAAAGCAATGGGCTTGACGAATTTGCTCCAGTTTCACAAGGATTCGCAGGTTTCACCAGGAAGAAAGTTGAAAACCAGGACCGGAACTGGTAAAAAAAGCAGCGGAAGTGCGAAATGCCCCTCCCCACCGATGTCGAACTGTGCCAAACGTTTTTATAGTGATTATATCATGAAGATTTAAATTTTAGACATAGGTGTAGCACGGTAGCAGGGACCCGTCAGCTGTTAAAAGTTAGGAAATGATTCGTTCTCTAAGAAAGTATTAGAAGCCATGTGGGAACCTGGTTGTACTATTGTCCTTGACTTCAAGAGATACGTCATCAGCATGCTATGTGATTTCAGCGACACATTATTTTTCTTTTCTCTAGTAAAGGCATGCCTCTATTTCATAGCGGCTAATTTAAAGATAGGCCCCACGCTCTAACAATTCGTGGAATTCCTAGAATTGCCTAAGTAGCCCGGCCCGCCATCTCCGTGATTGCTCCACTCTCGTGGCCCGCAACGAATGACGAGGGCGCGGCGGCTATCTGAATTCCAAGGCAAGTACAGTACCGTCAAGGGGAGGTGAGCAAGAGAATCGTAAATTGCCTCGTCGCGCGCGGTAATGGGCGCGACGTTTCCTCATTTGCGCTACCCTTTCGATTGGAGCATCGGATTTCATGTAGACAAGGACATGGTGGACACTTATGTCTATTTTTGGTCATACATTGTCTATTCTCGACCAATACCACCTAAAATCGTCGTCATTAGCGGATGCGACGCCCACTGGCGCGACGTATTAGATTCTCTTGTCACATACCATCAAGTTGCCTCACCTCTCTTGTCCTCATTTTGAACCTCGTAAAAGGAAACATCTACTGTAACTTCGGCATGTCAGATTTGTTTATGCTTAATCATTTTCTAGTGCATATTGTAATTTGTTGTAGGTGGACAACTCGTCACTTACTGGTGAGTCCGAGCCTCAATCACGTTCTCCCGATTGCACCAATGAAAACCCACTGGAAACCCGCAATATTGCTTTCTTCTCCACAAACGCAGTCGAAGGAACAGCAAAGGGAATTGTCATCTACACCGGAGATAACACTGTAAGTTCCTGCATTTGGATCTTCTCGGTCTCTTTGAATGCTAATTTTCAAGAATTATCATTTGAGGTCATGGGTCGCATTGCCCATCTTGCTTCCGGTTTGGACACTGGTATGACCCCCATTGCCCGTGAGATCGAACATTTCATTCATTTGATCACCGGAGTCGCTGTCTTCCTTGGAGTTTCATTTTTCATCATCGCTTTCATCCTTGGGTACCACTGGCTGACCGCAGTCGTTTTCCTAATCGGTTTGTTACGATTCCTTAGTAAAGCGATGTGCAACTCATAATGAGTCCTCATCATCCAACTGTCAGGTATTATTGTCGCAAATGTGCCTGAGGGTCTCATCGCTACTGTCACCGTATGTCTCACCTTGACTGCAAAGAGAATGGCCAGCAAGAATTGTTTGGTAAAGAATCTCGAAGCTGTGGAGACTCTTGGTTCAACGTCTACTATCTGTTCGGATAAGACTGGAACTCTTACACAGAATCGAATGACTGTCGCTCATATGTGGTTCGTCCTTCTTTCGGTTTATGAGAGCAAAGTAGAGGGATTTGTTGTGGTACCGTAAACTTACTCGAATTTTCAGGTACGATAGGATGATCGAAGAGTGCGACACTACCGAGAACCAGTCTAGTTTAGCAGCTGCTAAGAGTGGACCTACCCTGGAAGCTCTTCTCCGCATCGCTTGCCTATGTAACAGGTATCTTATTGAAAAGCCTAAACCACCTATTGTGCACACAACGTATTAGGCAGAAACACCGTTTGAGATTGCCTAGTGAGCGGGACAAGGAAACGCCGTCAATGGCGCGTTCCTTCTCTTGCTGCGTTTTTTTTTGCTCTACTCGAGGGAGAAAGGGAGGGGGTGTGCAGGAAATTTCGCACTTTTGTTACTTTCCGTCTTGTCGAGCCATCAAGTGGAGATATGTGAAATCCTGCAAAGCCACGAAGTGATACCAGTCCGAGTTCGTAGAAACCCTATCAAGTCTTGTAAAGCCATGAAATGCCGTGCAAGTACCACTTACCATGGTGGCTCGACGACATCGCTGTAGCTTCGCAAGAGTTAAGAGGTTTCACCAAAGTGAAACATGTAATCCGGAACTAGGGAAGCAAAATGCAGAATGCTCCCCTTCCTTTGGCAAACTATTTCCCGACGCAGATTGACGAGTGGGGGTGGGGAGCATCTTGCGCTTTTGCTACTTCCCATCGACGTGTCGACCTATCTAGGCAGCCTCTTCTCGAGTTGACAGGTTTTACCATGATGGCTAGATGAGCTTGCTCCAGCTTCACAAGAGTTCACAGGTTTCGCCAGAGTGAGACTTGTAAACCGGAACTAGGGAAGCAATGATAGTACAAAATGCCCCCCCTCCCCCCCCCCCGTCGTCAAACTGCGCCCTGCTTCCCGTCATTGTCAGTGAAGAGGAGTGAAGAACAATGATGTGACGATGAGGTCGCCTCCTCGCGACACCCACTCGACAGTACGAAACAGTTTTCGAACAGGGTTTCCCTTTCACAACACTTCTTTCTAATTGAGAGAATATTTAATTGCCGAAATTCCCACTGTTCCCTAGACTTCCTGTACCGTAATCCGTGGCGGACAGAGAATTACAAGAGTTAGCAGGGTGGGGTGGGGGGGGGGGAGGTTGGGGTTAACTAGTACTAAGAGCTGAAAGTTGAGAGAGAAGAATTCCAGCAATTCAAAGAACCTTCTGTGATATCAGAGGAAACATACAGGTTTGCCTGGCTTTTTTCTTCATTCTTCTTATTGACCACTGCCTAATTTCAGAGCCGAGTTCAAGCCTGGGCAACAGGACATCCCAGTACTTCGACGTGATTGCACTGGTGACGCATCTGAGATTGCATTGCTGAAGTTCACAGAGCTCACTATTGGAAATGTAGTTTCCGCACGTGAGAAATCTCCGAAAATTGCTGAAATCCCCTTCAATTCTACCAACAAGTATCAGGTGATTACTATTACCTAGTCCCATTTGCTCATTGCTCGACTGCCCAAACAGTACCCCTGAATCATCCTTTTTCAGGTTTCTATTCATGATGTGCCTAATAGCGATTCCTACCTGCTCGTGATGAAGGGAGCTCCTGAGAGAATCCTTGATGGTAACTTTTACGTTTCTTTATTCCTACCAACTATATAGGCTGCTTCTTATGTAAGATTCTCCTATTGTGAGACTGCTCCTTAAACTAAGTATTTCAGTGTGCTCTACAATTCTAATTAACGGCAAGGAAGAACCACTCGACGAGAAACTCCGTGCTGATTTCAATTCGGCCTACCTCGAACTAGGAGGAATGGGAGAACGTGTCCTTGGGTCCGTTAGTTTACTGCTTAACTCGTCGTATTTGTTCTTTGAGCTCCCACTACGAACGGCTCAAGGAGTTTTTACACTTAGCGATGGCGCGCGACGGCGCGCTACAATTGCAACAGCGTGCTATTGACGCAAACGCATTCCTAGAAGGGAATTGATTGGTGCAGGCCGCTTGTTTGAGTGTCAGACTGTGTAAATGCAGTATCTACCCTCCTGTTATCACATATTCCTTCAAAACGCAAGCGGCAGCACCCATCGACTCCCTTCTGTGGCTACATTTGCGTCTGTAGCACTCAGGGACCCTTGCAGTGGCAGCGCGTCGACGCGCGTCATCGCGAATTCTGAACGCTGTTCGGTATTCAGTGGCGGTAATTGCACCACTCGCCAGTATCCATTTGTTAGTTGAAAATGACAGAACCGTGGATCGTTGAGCGCGGTATGATTTTTTGTTATTTTGCGTTGATCTTTCGCTCAGAATCCGTACCAGTTTTCACGCGAATCAGAACTTCACAGCTGGGAGGGTGTGGGTGAGGTAGAGCCGATGAATCGTTATTGTTTCCACCCTTAGACGAGCCTGATGCCCATTAGTCAATCCCGGAAGAATATAAGACTTGGCTGCTTTTCGGTGAGATCAGGTTCGGAGTATTGTCCACGACTGGCTTGCAGGAGTACCATCACTTTCCTCTGCTCTTCCTATCTCTATCTCTGCCTTTGCTTTTAGAGTGGAGATAAATGTTCCTAATTACAGGTTCTGCGACTATTTCCTGCCACCTGACAAGTTCCCGAAAGGTTTCAAGTTTGACACTGAAGAGGTGAACTTCCCCCTGAAGGGATTGCGATTCGTTGGTCTCATGTCTATGATTGATCCTCCACGAGCAGCTGTACCTGATGCTGTCGCCAAGTGTAGATCGGCTGGTATCAAGTTGTTATGGTCACTGGTGACCATCCAATTACCGCCAAGGTTCGGTTCTAATTTCTTCTGAAAAATTCGTTTTTTCAGTGGAATCATTACTGTTATTCAGGCTATCGCCAAGTCTGTTGGTATCATCAGCGAGGGAACAGAGACCTGTTGAAGACATTGCTATCCGTCGTGGAATTCCTGTCGAAGATGTCGATCCTCGTGAAGCAAAAGCTGCTGTTGTTCATGGTTCAGATCTCAGAGAAATGACCTGAAGATCAACTTGCCGAGGTCCAGCTTGTTTTGACTTAACCGGTTTTGTTCAGTAATATTTTCAAAAGCGCCATATTCCAGGTCATTCGCAATCACTCGGAAATCGTATTCGCTCGTACTTCACCTCAGCAAAAGCTGATGATTGTGGAAGGATTCCAAAAGCAAGGCCAAATTGTGGCTGTAACCGGTGATGGTGTGAACGATTCACCTGCACTGAAAAAGGCCGACATTGGTTAGTTTTATTGCGGAGGTAAAGACTAGTCGGGCGTAAATTGGCGACGGGGGGGGGGGGTAAGGGGCAGTTTGAACATTCGCTGCTTCACAAGTTTGTTTCTGGTTTACAAGTCTCACTCTGGTGAAACCTGTGAAGTCTGTGAAGCTGGAGCAAGCTCGTAGAGCCGAGATGGCTGATTCTATCAACTCTTGCTCGCGACATAGGCTCCCCTGGCTGAACTGCCTCGACTAGTAGGCTAGTACCTATTTGCTCTTCGAGTTTCTTGTTTCGCATTAACGAATAATGGGAATTCGGTGTTAAAGATATGAGTTACGGAATTTCTTGAGTACGTGGGGGTTCGCTCCATAGTCACTGTCACCAGATAAAAAAGAAATTACTATTTCATCGAAGTGTTGTATAAAACGTACAAGTATTAATTTTTGCAGGTGTGGCTATGGGTATCGCCGGATCCGATGTCTCTAAACAAGCTGCTGATATGATTCTCCTTGATGATAATTTCGCCTCAATTGTCGTAGGAGTGGAAGAAGGACGTCTTATCTTCGATAATCTCAAGAAGTCCATCGCTTATACGCTGACCTCGAACATTCCTGAAATCTCACCTTTCCTTACTTACATTCTGTTCGGTATCCCACTTCCACTTGGAACAGTCACCATCCTTTGTATTGATCTCGGAACTGATATGGTAAGTGTTTGTGTAGGTGAGATTAACGGACAGCCGAGTAATGCTTCATTCAGGTGCCTGCTATATCTTTGGCTTACGAAGAAGCAGAATCCGACATTATGAAGCGACAGCCTCGTGACCCCATCCGTGATAAACTTGTCAACGAGCGTCTAATTTCGCTTGCCTACGGGCAGATTGGTATGATTCAGGTAGGTTCTCTCTGAACAGTTTGACGTCGTTTCTGCTGCAGACACTAGGGCGTGTCGGGCAGCTGGGTTTGACGTAGCGTCAGCACGCTTCCCACCAGTTGTCGCCGTGCCCGCCCCAGTAATCGGTGGAGAGCGGGCTGACGCTGCTCCAAACCCAGCCCCCTGACACGCGCCAGCGTCTGCAACAGAACCGAGTGTGTATGATCCACTCTAACACACATATTTCACATGTCATATGTCCAAAATAAGGCCCGTTCCGTTCAGGCATCGGCTGGATTCTTCACCTATTTCTGGATCATGGCCGACAATGGATTCTGGCCCAAGGATCTATACCAGCTTCGTGCTCAGTGGGATTCTCGTGCGTACAATAATGTGCTTGACTCCTATGGACAAGAATGGGTAGGTAGCGCTACCTTTTCTAAGGGGCTTTACATGAGAATCTCATCGTCTTCTTCCAGACTTATGCCAATCGCAAAATCCTTGAGTACACTTGCCAAACAGCCTACTTCGTCTCCATTGTCGTTGTACAGTGGGCCGATCTCATCATCTCTAAAACTCGCCGTAACTCTATCGTCCAACAGGTCAGCGGAGATCAAAGTCACCCTTGAACAGCGTTCACTTTTCGCTATCACGCATTGTAACGCCCGTCGACGCTCTACAGTTGCAACAGCGCTCCAATCCTATAGGCGCGAACGCATCCGCGGAAGAGAATCTGCGCCGCTCAAGTGGCTGGCCATTGCCAGTCGATACCAGACTGCGGCTGCGTTCGCGTCTGTAGCCTTGGAGCGCTGTTGAGTTTGTAGCGCATTAGAGCGCGACGGCGCGAAGTCTGAACGCTGCCTTCTGCAGGGATTGAGGAATAAGGCTTATTTTTGTTTAGGGAATGACCAACTGGACTCTCAATTTTGGTCTTGTATTCGAAACAGCTCTCGCCTGGTTCATGTGCTACTGCCCCGGATTAGATAATGGTTTGCGAATGTACGGATTAAGGTGCGTTAACTTTTACCCTTGGTTCTTTCGTCTAACTTCTCTACTATCTGAGTTTAAGGTTCTCGTGGTGGTTCTGCGCTCTGCCGTTCTCTGTGCTGATCTTCGTGTATGATGAAGGCTCGACGCTATTGCATCAGAAGATGGCCAGGAGGATGGGTGGAGCATGAGACCTACTACTAAAGCACCATTTTAGGCACCTCAGAAGAAAACTACTATGTTCAATTCACACACGTCCATTATTGTGTCGTAGTGTTTAGATAAGCGTGCTGATTAAAAGATAGTCAGTATAATAGCAAATTATAGTGTTATTGCATCTGATTGCTTCTCTTCGGCGTCTTCAGATCCGAGATTCCGCTGTAAATTCTAGACCACATAGATTTAATCGAGTATTTATTGAGAAGTTGTCTATGTTGTTCACAAGATTCCTAGAATAGACGCGTTACATCAAGCAATGCCTACATTCTCACAATTGTCCTCATTGTACTTTCAAGCACATCATCATTGGAGCAAGTAACGTGTGAGTATGTAGCGTTGCTAATAAATCTTTTTGTTGGCATGAGGGTGATTGAAAAACATTAACGTTGCCTGACCTCGGAGGCACTGTGCACGATTTGAAGAACAACCAAAAAAAAGACGCAAAATTTGGTGCTCCCTATACATGACGTGCCTTACACTGCAGAAAATAGGATATTTCAAGCCTTAACTAGTTGTAGTTAGTAGTTAAAGGCAGTGCCTGCGTTCATTCGATTCGATTCGCGTTTCACGCCCTCTCCGGACATCGTAGCCCTCCCTACAAGGAGGCAGAATGAGCTATTTTCGCATCTCAAAAAGGAGAAAGGATAGTCGTTTGCTAGCGAAGAGTTGGTCGCCCCGCCCCCTTCATTTCTAATGGTCGCCTGATAATGTGCTTGTTCCGCTGCTGCTTCTTCTTACGTCGAGTGGTGAGAGTGAGGTGATAAGGGAAAACAGCTGATATCAACAAGTGAAAACTCGTGCGACCGCACCTTCTCTTCGCATTAAAGACAGCTCCCGCGATAAAAGTCTCATGGATAGCTGCTTTCCAATTATGAAACAGCAGCTGATAAGTAATCTCCCAAAGAAGAAAACAGGCAAGAAGCGTTCTCCAGAACAACATAAACAAAATCGCTCCCTCACAGTTACACCTCCCTGCGGTCTCTGTGCAGCCCCTAGCTCACAAGTCTCTCTATCACATCTCGCAGTAGTTGATATCATCCAGTGCAAAAGAAAGAATACAAAAAGAAAACAACAAAAACGCAGAGGAAAAACTCTGGGAAGGAAAAAGGAATTTTATCAACACGGTGTCTGAATTTGTGATTACGGTAGCGCACCTTTTGTGCGTCGTGGTTTTGCATCACGAAAATTGCGTCACTCGTGTTTTTTACGCGTTTCACCTCGCGAATGGTTGAATGGATAATGTAAATACCATGCCATGGGTAAATTTAATGAAAGGAAGCGAATTATCCAGGGGCAATTACAATGCCCGCCCCCCAACTAAGATAGTGTGTGCCTCCGTCGGATCGACATTTAACAAATCAAAGGCGGCGTTCGACTTGAGGAGGAGTCAGAACTAGCACTTGATGCGGCTTAAAGCAGCCTCGCTCACCTCACGATAGAAGATAGCGAAAGGTGAACAGTCCTACTAGCTAGAGGCTAGAATTACTTGCAAGACAGCAAAGGCGACCACCGAGCCACTTTTGATTCGCGGGGCTGTCTTAAAGGCAGCCTGTAGCGTAAAATCCACTAACAGGGCCGCCCTCATTGTTGGGGATTTGGATAGTTCGTACGACCCCTCCCTCTAAAAATGTGGAACGAAACGACCCCCCCCCGCCTCTGAGGTTTTTGTGCCTTTATTTGCATTTCTTCACACCCACTGTGGAAGAAAACAAATGCCCAACCTTAAAATTCCCGCCTGGCTCTGAGCACCTTTCCAGCACGAACATCACCCGAGACCGAAAGAATTTTGCTGTACGTAATTAATGTTCCCAAGGCATTCCTCGTAGGTACAGCAAAACACTTTCAGCTATTTTTCAGCTATTTTCTACCGGCGACTGGCGTGTTAAGTGAGCGAGTTAGGGATCTCTCAGCCCCTCTTCGAAAACGTCCTCCGAAGAGAGCGAGAGAGCGGTGGATACAGCTGGCACAGGATGCTGTGCCACAACCTATATTTATTTTATTTTTTTTATTTTATTTGCGGCCATTACCGCACTACAACTAAAACAGTCAGTTAATCAAAACAGACACAACATTTGTAGAAACAAGGAAATAGTGAAAAAAAAGAAGAAAAGGGAAAAATAGAGGGAGGCACAGAATAACCACTTTAAACTAAGTGAACTCAAAACACTAACCACTAACAGAGAAAAGACCGCGAACTTGGATGACTGTTTTTAAAAGAGAATAGTATGTACGCATTGCTGTCTGGAAACGACGCAATAAGAAAAACCTCCTACGGACTCCGGACCTGACTAAAATATGGTACAATATGCTTTATGAGTGTGTGTATGCATGCGCCCCGATCAGAGTCGCAAGTACAACAGACTGCACCCAGCCGGCCGTGGTGCCGTTTGGGTCATAGGGGCTTACCGTAACTTCGAAACACGGGTATGCCGACGACCCTCGTGGAAACGGTAGGCTAGGAAAGTGCCACTCCGGACAGGGTGTGTGCACCAGTACTCATAAACAAAAAAGAACGAAGAAGGAGTCCCTGGCAAGGACTTAGATAAAACAGTCATGGTCAGTGAACTACCAAATAGTGGATGCTTTAACAGCCAATGCGGAACCACTTATCATACAGTGTACAAATCATATATCAGGCATCATTAGAACTGAGGCCAAGTCTACTTTTCGCAGTCTGGCCCGAAAGTAGCAGCGATAAGTGAAACTTTTTTGTACTCGTTCAATCGTATCAATTAGCGTTTGTTTGTACGGGGACCAGACGGGCGAACAATACTCAAGGATTGGCCTGACATAAAGATTGAATAAGCGGAAAAGCAAAACAGGGTCACGCGTTTTGAAGGCCCTAAGGATAAAGTTAGCTCTTGAACTTGCTCTTGCTACCAGATCGTGTATGAAGCTACTGAAATCTAGAGTATCACTGTAAACAACACCAAGATCACGTATTTGATTTACTCGAACCAGTCGTTTTCCGCCTATAGTAAATGGAAAATCTGGATGATTTCTACCTATGCCCATAATAGCAGTTTTTTGAATAGAAATGTCTAAGTCCCACTGCTTGGACCAGCGCTCGACACAGTCTAGAGCATCTTGCAGCTTATGACAGTCGTTGATGGTAAAAAGTTTCAAGTCATCAGCGTATAAACTGCAGAAAGTATCTGACGGTATAATGTTGGCTAGGTCATTCACATATAGAATGAACATAAGCGGCCCAATGCACGTGCCTTGAGGCACTCCACTCGGCGTGTGATATACGTAGGATTGAGACTGGTTAATAAGAACTGACTGGGTTCTACCAGTGAGAAAGGAGTCTAAGAACTGGAGTAGTCGGCCTTTGATACCGTACGCTTCCAGCTTGTTGAGCAGCAGAGGAACCGATACAGAATCGAAGGCCTTGGCATAATCTATAAAACATACTGATACGAAATTTCCCTTATCGACTTCTCTTTGCCAAATGGGGACCGTAGACATCAGAGCTGACATAGTAGATCTACGCCTAAGAAACCCGTGCTGGTTGTCGTGAAGTAGCTTGTTTTCCATTACATAGCTAGTGATTTTCGGCAGAGAATACGCTCCATAACTTTACTAACGGAACTTGTTAGGCATATCGGCCTGTAATTCGCCACAGACTTAATACAACCTTTTTTGAGTGTGTAATAACAATGTGAAACTCCAAAAGTTTATTCCAAAAAACTCAAAAGACAGTGAAAGTCTCAAAAGTTTATTATAATATATCTTAACTTGCAATATTTCGGTGCGTAGCACCTTCGTCAGGCCTGAAAATATTTAGCTTGTTTTGTTGGTTATACCTTCTACAAAGTGCAACCCGCACGGACCCCACCCCCACCAAGCCACTTACCAGTTGTCCCGAAATAAATGACCAACCCACCCCAACCATGCCCTTAAATAGTGGGATACTTGTGGCGCGATCACATTATCACTTGCATGATGTCACGTAGCTCCTCCCTGTTGTTTATTTCTGGTGACAGCCGTTTTATTTCCAGAGCCTCCAATATTTTCCTTTCCATTGTGTTCTCCACTGAGCGGTGTAGCACTGTGATGGTTAATGAGGGGGGTTCTTGGTGAGCGTGTTCATGTGTGCGATGCCTGGAGAAACTGCTATTGGGGTAGGAAGGTGGATTCATCGTCCTACCCCATTCCACCTTCCTACCCCAATAGCACTTTCTCCAGGCATCGCACACATGAACACGCTCACCAAGAACCCCCCTCATTAACCATCACAGTGCTACACCGCTCAGTGGAGAACACAATGGAAAGGAAAATATTGGAGGCTCTGGAAATAAAACGGCTGTCACCAGAAATAAACAACAGGGAGGAGCTACGTGACATCATGCAAGTGATAATGTGATCGCGCCACAAGTATCCCACTATTTAAGGGCATGGTTGGGGTGGGTTGGTCATTTATTTCGGGACAACTGGTAAGTGGCTTGGTGGGGGTGGGGTCCGTGCGGGTTGCACTTTGTAGAAGGTATAACCAACAAAACAAGCTAAATATTTTCAGGCCTGACGAAGGTGCTACGCACCGAAATATTGCAAGTTAAGATATATTATAATAAACTTTTGAGACTTTCACTGTCTTTTGAGTTTTTTGGAATAAACTTTTGGAGTTTCACATTGTTGTTACACACTCAGATAAGAAATGAGACTCCGGGACAGCACCATACTCCGACAACCTTTTTTGTAAACTGGCCTGACTAGCCCGATCTTCCACAACTCTGGGACGTCGCCGTGAAGTAAAATTCTGTTAAACAATATAGTTAGAGGCGCTGAAATCGCGAGAGCGGTATTCTTCAGGAAGATATAGGGGATGTTGTCAGGGGAGGTAGAGACTCTGTTTGGGAGCTTACGAAGTGTGTTATAAACAATATCGCTGGATATGTCCACCCAATCCAAAACTTCAGCTGTCGTGGTTGTCAAGTTGGGACCAGAAGTAAGACGTTTTGTAGACGGACTGAAAATAATCAGCGAATAAATTGGCTTTTGCAGCATCGTCTTTAATGGCGACCCCATCAGGGCCGATCATATCCGGTATTCTGTCAGCGAGCTTCAGTTTCTTCCTACAATAGCTGTGGAAGCGTGTCCTATTTTTGCGCACCGCTAATCTCTTTTCGACAAGTAGCTGATGACGCAAGAGTGCGCGTTTGAGTCTCCTTGTATACGTTACTAGCTTGCGGTTGTGCGTGGAGTTGTGCGAGTGAAGGCGATTGATTTTGGAATGCAAAAATGAGACTCGCTTGGGATACTTATCAGTTTTTTCTCTATTGCTTACAAGCGGCACATGCCTATCTATTCAGGCTGTGGCATATGTACAGAAATTCGGTGTAAAACATGTTAGAATCATTTGAAGCACAGTTTAATGCAACCCAGTCGATCTTAAGAAGCGCAGATATTATTGGGCCATAATCACACCTAGAGAAGCATCGGTACTTTTTAATTGGATGAGCAGGGATTGGATGGACACCAGCATATTAAACCCGACACAGTTGTGATCAGATGTACTGAAGGGGGGCAGGATGCACAAGCCCTCAACCACGCTTGGATTCGTGACCAGAACGACGTCCAGAATATTGACACCATGAGTGGAGATGGTAACCGTTTGCTCAAGACCGAATGATTTAGCAAAAGTGAGGAAAGAGAGGGTCGACGGAGTGGAGACATTTCCTCTATGGGTCATACTGCCCCGTCAATCAATGGAAAGTTAAAATCCCCAAGAATAATAAAATTACCACTGAACCCATCCAAAAGGTCGTGAAGAAAACTATTAATTCTGAGAGGGTCACGGGAGAGAATGATGGGCTACGGTAGGCAAGGACTAACATAAACTTGTCATCATAAAAATCAAACTAGCACAAAGTTTGTATTGACTTCCCGAAGTCTTTCTTGATTGATTAGGAAGTTGTGTGGAACATCTTATGAATGAGGGCCAAAAGCCCAC
>MU933806.1:0-10892 GCA_036418165.1 Cooperia oncophora
GAGATCCAGTTATGTGGTCTATGGGAAGTGTGTGAGGTAAGCATTCCACAGCTTCTTCACCGTCCCTCGCAGTCGCTGTTCTCATATGAAAAACGGTAATTGAAATTCATCATTTTCGACACACTTCGCTATATGAATCTCTACCAAGCCACAACGTGGTTGGAGCCATAAGCGGCATTTCCCTTATTTAGATCTTGATGTTAGCTTCCACAGTACGGCTTTGGAATGGCTCAATTGCTTCCGCTTTAGTGACTTCTATCCGGGTGAAAAACTTCGTCCAAGGAGGCCACCTGCCTTGGATTTGGACCTACTGTGTTCCTTGATTAAAACCAATTCGTACAAATCAACTTGCTATCTAGTCCTTACACTTGACTGGTCCCAAAGCACAAATGAGAGAAGGCCTCGCTCCCTTAGAAAAGTTCTGAAGTTCGGTCAAAATTTTTCTCATCAGTTGACCAGTACTCCAAGGGGAGCACATGTGGGTACTGTCTACAACTTCTCTCCCGCTTCCGCTGTACGGGCTGGTTGAACAGCACTGTAACTGGATATGGAGTGGGTGCCTCTAGATGAATCACTCCTGGGAGCGCCAGCGGCTAGATCCCCAGAAAGGGCAGAACCGATCGCGCAATCCTATCAATCCAGTAGGGCGGTGAGGCTGTGTATGTGGTGGGGTACCTTTCTCCGCTCTCGAAACGGAATTCCTCCTTCCAACGCTATGGTAACCAGGGAGCCCTATTGTAATCAACTGCAAAGTGGGGTGGAAAATCTCTACCATTTGGTCCCAAAACCGAGCAATGTTTGCCTACTCCACCACAGCTCAGGGTCACACATTTGGAAAACGACACTGCTCGAGATCCCGAAGCTTAGCTGGGGAATTCCACCACAGTCTTCGTGTAGCCCTGACTTAGCTCTTTCCGATCGCCATCTAAACTAATCCCACAGCGGCCATCTTCTTGGTAAAAAATACGATTTTTGATAGTACCTCAAAAATGACCCAGCTGCCTTTCTGGGCACAGAACTAAGAGGCTTCTGGAAGCAGGGCAACCACACATTGCGTAGTGATTGGCAACAAGTTGCCAATGAAGGTGACATATATAGCTGATCAAAATTGCTTCCCACTGGAATAAACTTAATTCGAAAAAATGTTTGAAAGTGTCCACGAACTTTTGGGACAACCTAATAAAACCCCATGCCTAATATGATTCATCTCCGCTCCGCGAACGTCGGTCGCCAGTGTAAACGACCATTATATCATTCATATTAATCACTCGATCACCCTGTAAGATCAGTGGTTTATAACACAAGGCTAAGCTTTGCGCTCAGGGTACGAGAAACAGAAGATGATAGTTCAAGGGCGAAAGGTGGTACAAAGTGAACTAGGTACGAGTTAGGTCTGAAATATACGAGAGATCCACACCACATCAGAAGTCTCCATAAGAGCCTTGGTGAGTGTGGCACCGTGGATGTTGCTTTTCGCTGCGTGAAATTGATGCTGTGATTTTTTATTTTCAAGGAACGGTGGAGAAATCGATGCCTGGTAATAAAGTACCGGTGAATAAGTACCCATGGATAGCATCAGTTATTAGATACAGAACCATTGAAATGGATGCTTCGGTAAGTGTGCTTATACGTCGGCTTTGAAGACAAACTGAGGCCTTGAGAATGAAATGAAACTCGGAAAAAAGAGTCACTGAAAAACCCTCTAGTTGAGAGAGTCTAGCGCTCGAGCAGCCATCTGCAGGCGTACTTCCTTGTACGGGTAGCCTGGTTTGCAGTCGGATACTGTTCCACTTTCGCTGCTTCATACTTAGTAGTGAAGGCGCTACGGCCCGCACAAGCAGATCTAAAGTCTTCCTAGTTGACCCGCCCACCAAAATTCAGAGTCTATTTCTGTCCCATATTCGGCTTTTACATGTTTTTCGCTTTTATCGTTCTCAGTTGAGCGTTACTAGATTGAATGACGCGGGGGAAACGATTTGTGTTCTGAAGTAGGCAGGATTTCGCTTTGGGGAACATCACCGTTGTGGATTCTCCAACAGGGCGGGGGATCGTATGAGTGATACGTTCTTTTTCAAATATATGTTTTGGATGTTTTCTGAGCAATACAGTTTTTTTTACTCTGTTTCCTCAAAGGCAGCGGGAAGGATGGCTGCTGGCGGGCTGCCAACATCATTGGCTCAAGGGCTGGGGTATTAAGCCGCACCCCACTTGGCCCCTCCACTAATGACTTTGGCAGCAACCGCCCATCGTGGCTTACTGCGTCACTAACGTTTCAGCGACTTGTGTTTATATATGTATGTCTTCAGTGGGTTACTGTACTGGTGTGCAAATCTCCAGTCGACATATTTTGACGGCTGCTCACTGCGTTGTGGAGCAAAAACCAGAGAAGGAGTATAACAAAATATGCGATGAAGTTAGAGGTTGATATTTTCTATTCAGTGGATTATATGTAATATTATGCTGGGAAGAAAGTCTTGCCAGTATTTTTCAAAAATTTTTCAGCATTCGATTCTTGATGTCTGAATATGACGCTACATGCTATGCTTGTAGAAAACTCTCTCGGCTTTCTTGCAAGAGATATGTGAAGGCGCTTGCTCTTTCCTGGGTTTTATTTCGATCTCAGTTTCACAGGGGAATCTCCGAGCTATTATCTTCCGTCACCGGCTCCGCGACACAGGAGCGGCGGCAGTTGTTGCAACATCAACAGTGCATTGGCGAAGGACACCACTACTAACAGAACCTTCCACTTCTGGTTCGCTCGCTTCGCGAAAGAAAACACGATCCTCGAAGGCAAATTTCGGTTGGGACGTCCTCACAGAATGGAAGACTCAACCGTTCTTGAGGCTATCAAAAAGGATCCGGTGGCCACCACACGCAGTCTTGAGAGAAGTCTTGGGTTTGCCCGACCTGCCCATCAAAAAAGGCGGCTCGATAGATTACTCATACGGACGGATGGCACGCTGCGCCCCGGTTCCCCTTGATCAGGATCTCCTTCTCCGCCCTCAATTGGAGTTCCTGGGAGGCTGCTTAGTGAAGATAAAAGATCTCTGGCGATTTTAATCCACACAGTACCGGTGTCTATTTCAAGAAAAGGACTCATTCTGGCAGTCCAAGTCGGGCATGGACTTCTGAGAAGGTTTTCTGTGCTGCTCTGGGACGCGATGGGCATGCTGTACAACGAGCTGCCATTGTAAGAACAATGGTCACCGCTACCAGTCGCTGACCTGAAGGCAGCTCGTTGCCAGAATGGTCGCTAAAAGTTGTGCCGCTCACCTCCAGAAACGAACTTTCGGAGAAAAATGACCGAGACTAGCTTCGGGGTATCTCGTTCATGACGACCTTAGACCTTACACTGCTATGAGACTTACCAAAAAATTAGAAGCAAGACTGGGAAGCCGTAACACGCCCACCAATTCCTGACGTAGATCCCTAGTATTACCACCTGTTCTTCTACTTGACGCTTTCTTAGCTGAGAAAACTATCAGCAAGCTTGATGACACTAGCCGAGAGGTCGCCGATTGTCAGACTCGTATGATTGCTGATCTGCTCCTTAGGTGGAGCACTGTAGTGGCTGATAGTATAAGGCTATGATTAATTTCTATTCTATGCCGAGCTAGAAAATAACAAAGAAAAAAAATCGCAGTAGTGACAAGACTTTCTTCCCAGTCTATTACTATGGTGGATCAGCATGAACTAATCATAAACAGGTTGATGACATGGGGACTTCTTATGGATGATCAGGCTACTAATCTGAAAGAACTGATTCGTTATGCCTACGATAAAACTCCTCCAGAACAATTCACCATCCGCGCCAGTAGCTCTTGCAAGCATCTGCAGCAGTGCAATGATGATCAGCTTAAATTCAGTATTACAAAACCTGTAAGTAACAAGAAAGATGACCAAGAAAAAAATTCATATACTTTATTTAGCCTCACGTTCACGAACAATACAATCCTTGCCTGCATGAAAATGACTTGGCAATCATTGAACTTGATAGGAACATTCCTTCCGATGTTGGAACACCAATCTGTATGATAAACGAGGATGATCATCTAGGGCGGAAACTGACTGCAATTGGTTATGGGAGAGACCGTGAGTTCACAATGCATAAAAAATTTTCTTATAATAAAATGTATCGCGCTGAATAACAGCGCTCTGAAGGACGCGCTATTAGGCAGCGTTCATACTTCGCGACAGCAGCGGCGATCGTAGCGATCGCCGCGATTCGGTACGCCACAGCGCGCGCCCAAATGCTAGTACTTAGTTGGATCGTTCACTCTGATGAATGAGGAAATCCACTTGTGAGATTTTTTCTCTTACTAGGGTCGCCAGGTCGAAGTGGCCATTTGTAATGGACGCAGCTCGCGGGACGTGGTTCTGCTCGCTGATCTTAAATCTGCCTTCGAAATTTGCAGAACGATTCTCTGAACGGAGTTATTGAGATTTTTCTCCGCCCTAACAGGTCATAAGATCGGATCCCTGCTAAGTTCAACTTTTTTGCCAGTTGAACGAATATGGCAAAAAGTGATTTTGCCGTCACCACTACTTCAGTGCTCACCTAAACTTGCCCTGAATACAAGTGTGCGTCCGTTTATACTGCGCTTGGGCACCTTGTGCAAGCCTTGTAGTGCAGAAAAGGATTGGACTTACAGGTGCCCGTCGTGCGCGATACAGGCGTTTTCGTGCTCAGCGAGTGTCATATTCGTGTTCAGCGGGTCAAGAATGCCTTTCCACACAAGTTTCTAGCCAAGTCTGGTATTTTGACTTGACTTCGAAAAGTGAAGCATCCGTGGGTCAGTTCAGTTGATGTTCACACCTATTCAGCTGCAGATACATTCTCCTGCACAAAGCCTCATCTTGCATTCATTCTGTTACTGCTTCAGTTTTGGTGACATCTAAAAGCAAATTCCGTTCGAAGACAAGCAGTCGACAAGAGACTGGCACCCAATGAGCGCTGCTGCTGCACTTTTCCAAAATTAGGTCAAAACCTTAAATCTGGCTAAACCTGTCCCTAAGAGCATTTTGCTCCCTGAACACGAATATGACACCCATCAGGCGTTTGAGTCTTTTCTGGACTCAGACATTACTCAAAATGCAAAAAAGTGACCTCAAAACTGCAAAAAAAAACCTCGAACCTCTGCAGATTCGAAATCAGAGTACAAGAACCCGCTGCGACCATCCCTAGTTAGTGATGGCTACTAACTAGAAACTTTCTATATTTAAGAGGATCTGGAATATGAGGAAGGGGTTTCACCTTTTTTCGAGGTCGGGATAAGGGCAACCTCATTTAATAGGTGAGTTTCTTTTGTTTCTTTTGTTGTCATTGTTTCATTTTATATGAGTGTCTTAAAATTTCCTATTACTTAAACTGTTCCAACTTCCAAAACATTTATAGTTTACAAGTCGAGTTCAAACAAAAAAAAAGAAATAGAATGACATTCACCTAGGAATCGCAACACTAATCTTCCAAAAAGAAACACTAAGAAATTTAGCCATAATGAAGTCTACCACGTTTATAGCTCATTTCTATCTTGAATTAAAGGCAGCGTCCGCGTTCAGTTGAGATTTTCCTCTCCCTTCGTGAGCAGGTAGTCAGGTCCGCAGAGGCAACAACTGCACCACTTTCGCGGCGCAAAAACGAGTGAGGAGGCCCACGATGCCGTCGTTCTTCTCATTGGCCCAACCTACAATCATTGGCACCGCCCTCCATTCATTTCTAATGGTTACCTGATGGTGCGGTTGTTTCGCTGCTGCTTCTCTCCACGTCGAGTGGTGAGAGTGAGGTGATAAGGGAAAACAGCTGATATCAACAAGTGAGAACTCGTGCGACCGCACCTTCTCTTCGCCTTGAGCACGTACAACCTCAGTTAAGCAAGGGGTTCTATATAGAGCCTTTCCTATGATTTCTTTCTGATTTTTCTTCACTAAGGGGTTACTTGCTACCTTGTTATAAGTATTTGAGCCGCATAACTCATCAAATTTGAATGCGGGCTCAGCCTTTAAAGAGAAAATAGAAAATAAAAGCCATCAAGTTTGGTCCACCTTCCCTTGAGTCGGAACAAGCTTTCGTATCAGAGAAGATAACAATCAAACAAGTTTTAATTACAATTAAACAAGCTTTCGTACCAGAGAAAATTACAATTAAAAGAAAAAAGAAGCACGCAAGACGACTCTTTCTAATAGTGTTCGGAGCGGTCCAAGTAATAGCGCTTGGGGCGCGCTCTGACCTGTACCGACGATCGCGGCGATTGCTACGGTCGCTACGATCGCCGCGATCGCCACTGCTGTCGCGAAGTATGAACGCTGCTTATTTTCACGCTCCATGACTGGCCAAGTAAATTTCTCTTCCACACGAGCAAGTAGCCTGGTTTGCAGTGATGGCGTTCCATCACTCCCCCCCCCCTCCTCTCTCTCCCCCTCCCCGGTTTTCGACTCCACGCACGTTTCTTGGTGGCAGGCTCTGTCATAATGCTCCGTCCACAGTCACAGGTGCATTCAATGTGAACTCGTTCCACACGATATGATGCGTGGGAGACGAAGTTTGTCTTTTTGAAAAACGTTGACTAAGTCATTGTCCAGAGAAGGAGCCTTTCCATCTTCATGGTCGAAACCGCAAGTGTTCATAGAGTCTCGCAAACGATGGGGCGTGCGGCGTGACGTTAGGTCAGAGAGCAGCCATAGCAGATCAATCAGACTCCCCATCACCTGCATCGAGGCGGATGACATCACTGGTGGAGAAATGGCACCTTGGCAGCGCCGCAGCCCGCGCCGCGTTCCGCGCCCCGTCATATGCAGAAATCATGCGCCGCAGTGCGCGATACGAAAGTTATCACAAGAATGCTGAGTTGTGGGCAAAAGTCGGACCACGGGCGGGACTCGAACCCGCATCTTCTGCTTACCGGGCAGTTGCGTTACCACTTACGCTACCGGGGCCACTTTTGACCTCTCAGCTCAATGGCTATTTGTGCCATTGCCTTCGAGCACTCACACGTTCAACGTGATGAGCCGGTTAGCCGATATCGGCAGTGAACCGCAAGGCTGAAGGCTTTTTAAGTTTCAAGCTGTTATTGTTAGATAACTGCTGTTTAACGCCGCAGTGCGCGATACGAAAGTTATCACAAAGATATCGGCTAACCGGCTCATCACGTTGAACGTGTGAGTGCTCGAAGGCAATGGCACAAATAGCCATTGAGCTGAGAGGTCAAAAGTGGCCCCGGTAGCGTAAGTGGTAACGCAACTGCCCGGTAAGCAGAAGATGCGGGTTCGAGTCCCGCCCGTGGTCCGACTTTTGCCCACAACTCAGCATTCTTGTGATAACACTGATCACTTTTCAATTTTCTCTTCAATTTTTTCTATTTTTTCAATCAGCCACCATTTTCTCAACCTTGCCGCATCAGTCATTCTGGTCTTCTTTTACCAAGGATAACTAGGATAGCATTGATGATAACTGAATAAAATTTTGTATTCGCACCCTTGGGGAGTATCGTTACCTTAATGATTTAAAGGGATACGTGCAGCACAATCGTCCGGGGCAGCGCTCGCCGCATGCGGCGTGTCGCGCGGCGAATGACACAGCGGCTCATTGACGTGCATTTGCTAGCTTATAGCTTTGCGATTGGAGCAATTTTACTACAGCGTTCACCCGCAACGTTTGCCATATTTCATTAATAAATGAAAATCTAAGGATGTTTTTCGAGATAGTAACACACAGTTGTTTGCGGATCCATAGACGCAACTTCAGGGAATAAACAACTACAGAAGGAATCACGTAAGGCTCTTATTCTTCCTATGTTTTTGTGATACACATGACTCGCGCAATCGTCAGCGTCAACATTTGATACATGAATGGTCAAGTTTTCTTGTGAGACGCTGTAAAAGATGACACCCCAGAGCAACTGTGGAGACTCTAATGAAGTTCATGCTCTGAATGAACTTTTTCCTACTCTATGGAAAAACAAAGGAAAAACTAAAAACTTAACCCTATCTGAGCACAAGACTCGATATGATATCAATACGGTGATGTCAATCTTTACATTCCCTTTAATACCTATTCAAAGGGGCAAACGCATGACTGGTATTCTCGCCGCAAGGATGTCGCAGGCCACGTCCTTGCAGCGAGCTGCAGCGGACGATTCTGTTGCTACACACCCATGATTTAAACTCCTTCGTCGCTAAATCATCTCGATACCAAGAATACTGTGAACGGCCCACCTATGTCAGCAATAATGTGCGCTGCCTATAACGAGCAATGCAATCTCGGCCTACTTGACACCATACACTCGCCTTTTTCCCTGATCTCCTCTCCTTACTTGCTGTTTTAGTGTTTACCTCCCGAGAGCGCTCGTGTGAACTTTTCACGAATGAGATTTTTTTCTCATCATACCATTTAGTTGATTCCTACGTCTACGCTTTAGCAGCCTCCCACAAGAACATGCACGCATCGGATGTGCTGGAGGAAATCTCCATGGACTCTCACAGCGTCACTGCATCAAATTCCCAGCTTCACGCGAGTTGTTCAAAAAGACAATATGTCAGGTTTGTGAACAATCAGATACAAGTTGACTTTAGAAGGGAACATTTGGAAGATTCGTGTTTCTATTTCTACGGAACATTCCGTTGACATCACCGAAAACTGAACAATAATCAGAAAATTACGCTCTCTGTAATCAGATTTGCAGGGCGACAGTGGCGGGCCCTTGGTTCAGAATGATCGCGAAAACAGATTCTCTGTTGTCGGAATAACGAGCACAATATGGCCGAATTGCAGTGTACCATTTGCGGAGAAATATGGCAAATTTTTAATCCTTCTTTTGACTTTTTTCCACGTAATCGAAACAAATTTTGGAAAAATTCAGTAAGAGAAAGTAACTTCGTTGATGTGAGGAGCTACGTTGACTGGATTTGCACCAGCACAGGTAAGATAGCCACATACGTGGATTATCTATTTCTTGTTCCAAATTTGAGGCGATTCGTTAAGTTGATATCGTCGCAAGTCCGGTTGTTGTCAAGAGGTGTAATTAGCCCGCCTTTAGCTGCTTCCTCTACCAGTAGGGATCATTAGCGGTTGCTTCAGGAAGAAGGCAACCAGCCCACGGATGGACTCATTTAGGCCGTGGACGCCACCCCGACTGTTCACATGATATCAACTGTATTAATGGGTACATTTGACTGCATGCGCTTGAGATAGTCTTATGGGCCCTCTGCTACTGCCAGAACATAAATTCCGCCTATCATGTCTTCCCGTGCCTTCTAATCACTAGAGCACACAGTACATGGAGCGGGGTTCATTGAGAGGCCAGGTACAATCGTTTCTTTTCGACAAAATATTTCCAGCCGTTACAAGTGCATGCAGCCTGATCCCTGCAAGCGATAGGACGTAGGACGAGGGCGTGGCTTGGAGCTAAGTCAGTGCGGTTTTTCCACCAATTACAGCAAAGTCAGGATGGCGCCATTGGTGGTGGAAAACTCCTGGCTGTGTTACAGCATACGCGGCTTCACACGTCCTATGATTTGTAGGAACCATTACTATGTATGGAGATGAGGGAAAGCTTTTGATAGATGGAGCAAAGCTAGGCGAAATTGATCTAAACCAATCATCTAGCATGCTCTGATAGTGCTAGTCTGCCTCCTCAACTTGCGCCAAACTAAAATGATGTCGGCATTTGTTCTATCCCTGCAAACGATAGGGCGTGAGGGGAGCATGAGCTGATCGCAGCCAGAACAGTCCTTCCCGCCCTCATGGATGGCGTCATTGATGAAAAGGCCGCCTTGGCAGCGATCAATTCCACGCTCGTCACACGCCCTGTCATTTGCAGGGATAATGACTGTATCCGCCATTAGGCCTTACTTTAGTGCAGTCTCCTTTAATACAAGCTTACTTTACACATCCCTTGTTGGCAGTGTGCATTTGGTTCACATGTTTTATCGCCATACCTTATTAGTCCCTTCAGTACGTTGCAAGGATCAGTCGACTCTAGACTAGACACCTTACCTTCTCGGGGCGAATCTTGGAGCAAAAAAAACCTCCTGGACAGCAGTCTCAATCGAACTGAGCGTGGTTTGCTATGAGTAGGGGAGGAGCGCTATTCCCAGTGTAGCTACTATGTCCGCAAAATGAACTGCAAAATGAACCATTTCTAACAAGGAGTTCACGTTGGATGTTGATGAGCAGAAGTGCTGGTTCCTTAAGGAGTCATATTTCAGGTGTCTGTCCAATCAAGAAAATGGGATCACATGCCGATCATACCAATTATCCTTCCGAATGGATCCGTGAGAACTTCAAGAACCATCGTCTTACCTTCTTGCTATCTTAATCAAGTCCTTTAAGGCTCTTTCAAGTTTGGGCGCCACTGAATAGAATGTCTACTGGGATATAACGTTGGACCTTTTGTAGAAGTTCACAACTGTCGCCGTGCAGTACTACTGCAGCAATAGTGCTGGTCAATAAATTCTGCAATTATTATACTGTTTGTTATTACGGTATCAAAGGCGATGGTCCAGAGAAATGTCCGCGGTCAGGAATAGAAGTGTAGTAGCAAATGATGCGATAGTGAACAAACAGCAAAGTCAACAATCGAAAAGACTCGAAATAAGGCATTTCCCGAGATGAGCAAGAGGCAGAACATCTACTTGGTCCTCAGGTGAGAGGCCAGACAAAAGCGGCGAGATAGCACGCGAGCGGGTAGGACAATAGACATGATATCTAATAAGTGGTTTTTGTCGTATTCACTTGTGCAGTCTTGTGCCTTACCGCCACTACTTCACAACTTTCTGACGCGAGTTTTGTAAAGGGTTGTTCGCTGTGATTTCCACTATTTTCTCCTTCGAAAAGATTACTTAGAGGTGACCGCGGGTCATTCTTTTGTCATATATTTCTCCTTTTGTACACGAGG
>MU933818.1:0-14673 GCA_036418165.1 Cooperia oncophora
CTGCATATCGCAGAAACAGTTTTTGGTCCTACAATATACGGTCGAGGAATTATTGACTCGACCGATACATCGAATATTTCCCATTCAATGACATCGATATTTGAAATATCAGATGATCACATTGAAAACATTCGAAGAATGTTTGAATTAGAAGGGCTGGGAATAGAACCGGCTGAAAACAAGAAAGAAGAAAGCACTTTCTTGTACTTCCGAGAGTACTCCAAGAGAATAACCTTCACGGATGGTTGCATAACAGCGCCATTTCCCCTGAAGGATAATATAGTTGACCTCAACGATAATTATGCCGTCGCGATCAAAAGATTAGGCGCGCTGCAAAAACATCTTCTGGCAAACAGCAGTCAACGTAATTGGTACCAGAAGATACTTGACGGCTATGAAAGTCAGGGGGTCATCGAAAAGGCATACGATACCGAAGCAGATTATGTGGGCAAATATTATATGCCACATGCAGGGGTTTGGCGAGAAGCCAAAAAGACACCCCTAAGGATAGTCTTTGATGCCTCATCTAAAAAGAAGGGAGAACTTTCCCTCAACGACACGATTCACAAAGGTGAATCGTTCGTGAACAAAATTCATAACATTTTGGTTGCAAGCAGAGCGAGTAAGTTCGTTCTTCTATGCGACATTGAGGCAGCCTTCACCCAAGTTCGCATTCCCAAGCGATCACAAAGAATTGTGTCGATTTCTTTGGGTCAAGGATATGAATTTGCCTCTCCTACAGGGTAATGTAACCGAATATCGGTTCACTAGGCTACCTTTCGGTGTCACTGCATCACCTAGCATTCTGAATATGGCAATCTTGGCATATTTAGAATCGCTCAAAAGTGATCTCGCTTCGGAAATCGCCAAGAACATCTACGTTGACAACATTCTTGTTGGTCGCAGACACAGAACAGGAAGCATTACTCAAGTACAAGAATTCAAAAGCTCTTTTCGCAGGAATTGGCATGAATCTCCGCGAATACGTTTCGAATTCAAAAACTGTCAATTCCAAAATACCCACCGTAGACCGTATAGCGGCAGAAGACATAAAGTACTTAGGCGTCAATTACGATATCGACAACGACCGCTTCACCGTAAAAGTGCAGTTTCCAGTAAAAAATAACCTTACAAAGCGTGATATCGTTAGTCAACTTAACTCTGTTTACGATCCACTAGGTATCATCAGCCCGCTCCTCGTAGGACTGAAGTCCACAATGAGAGAAATCTTGTGCGATAATCTTGATTGGAGCAACCAGATTCCACAAGAAGCATCCAAGAAATGGATTTCCAAATGCAACGAAATCAATGATACCATAATATCGATTCCACGCATTGTTATTTCACCATCCACTAATGAGAATGGAACAACCGCTCATCTTTGGGTATTCGCAGACGCTAGCAAAGTTGCGATAGCAGCATGCGCGTATATGCAATCAGCCCATAACAATGAAGTATCGCAGATCATTTGCGGAAAGACTCGCTTGAGCCCGAAAAGAAACGAACAAACAATACCGTGCTTAGAATTGCTCGGAATTTTAATCGCTCTTAGACTAGCTGTTTCGGTACAGAAGGCAATCAGTGTCACTATAAAAACAGTTAATATAGTAACAGACAGCGAAGTTGCTCTTTGCTGGATTAAATCGTCGCGCAAGCTATCCGTTTTCGTTACCAACCAGTGTACTCGCATCCATAAACTAAGGTCTCAAATAGAAGCCGAGGATACTGCCGTTCAGTTTTATCACGTTCCTACCTCCTATAACCCTGCAGATGCCGGCACAAGGGGACTGTCGAAAGAGCAAATTATGGACAGCTCCTGGGTAAAAGGCCCACGCTGGCTGGAGGCTTTCCCAAAAATCCCTTTCTTGCGGCCAATTAATACCATTCAAGTACCAGCGCCAATCGATACTGATGCGTCCCCGGTCGTAATCAGTCTCCCGCACGCTAGCGCTGTTGAGTTCACAGCACCGCTTTTCAACCTTACACGGTTCTCCAAGCTGTCAATCGCTCTGCGCACGGTCGCAAGGGTAGGCAAATTTCTTCACCGAGTCGTATCAAAGGTGAACGAGAAGAGACACACGCCCATCAACATAGCACAAAAGTTACGATTCGCAGTAGAGCCCCACATTACCGTAAGGGACATAACCATGGCAGAAACGCTCATCCATGCAGATGTTCACAAAAACATCGATGAAAGTGAGCTCAGTAGGAACTTCAGGAACATGCTCATTATTCGCGATAAGGACGGTGTCATAAGGCACATGTCACGCTTGCAGAACGCTTGCATCCCCATTGACGCAAAATCTCCCATATTTTTGCCAACCAAAAGCGACCTAACTAGGCTTATTATAACCAGTATTCACATCAAAAACTTCCACTGCGGCAAAGACCAAACGCTATCGCTTGTAAGGCAGAGATACTGGTTACCCCGCGCATCCGCGTCATTCAACACCTACTTAAAAAATTGCGCGGTCTGTAAAAGATGGCAGGGCATGCCGTTTGGCTCTCCAACTATGCCACCTTTACCATCGGATAGGGTTATCATTACAAAACCATTCCGCAATATTGGCTGCGATTTCATCGGTCCGTTTCTCACGAAGACCAATGAAAACATGTACATCTGCTTGTACACGTGCCTAACAACAAGGGCCGTCCACTTAGAAGTTGTTGAAAACATGTCAGCGGGTGCCTTCTTGAACAGCTTTATTCGTTTCATATCGAGACGAGGGGTCCCACACACAATCCGCTCAGATTGTGGTGCTAATTTCCAGCTGGGTTCAAAAATTATAGTCGAGCTTTCGACACCAGCTGACTCTACAGGAAGCTCAGTTATGAGCTACTGTGCTGATAATGGCATAGAATGGATATTCAACCCGCCTGCTAGTCCATGGATGGGTGGTGTTTGGGAAAGACTGGTCGGTTCCGTAAAACGGTGCATGAGAAAATCAATCGGAAGAAAAAGATTGAGCTTCATACAGATGAGCACGGTCGTTGCCTCAATCGAAGCAACAATCAATACCCGCCCTCTAACAAAGATAAGTACAACAGATTTGTCAGAAATTCCACTGAGACCGGTCGACTTCCTTACAAGGGAACACGAAATTTTCACTTCAAGATTCCGGGGCCTTAAATGACTCGGAAGACCCATCATATGAACCAACATGCATACAAACAAGAAAACAAGCCTTAGAAGCGCTTAATTATTCCGAGCAAATCGCTAACAAATTTTGGGATAAGTGGTGTTCCGAATATCTAATCATTTTGAGAGAAAGTCAAAAACTTCATTTGAAACAAAAAAGGCACATAACGAGAACTGTACCCGAGAAGGGCGAAATAGTTCTAATAGAGCAGGATCTGCTCCCTCGGAGCTCATGGTCATATGGGAGAATCATTGATTTATCCCGTAGCCACGATGGCCTTGTAAGGACAGCAAAGGTCCTGACCCCAAGCGGTAATGTCCTACAAAGACCATTAAATAAATTATACCCGCTAGAAATACGTGCAGTAGATAGCGGTACAGCTAATGTGCCAACTGCACCACCTCCGGGTAAACCGGCGAAAACGCGCACAATCCTACCTAGAGCTTCAAAAACTAAGGCATATGATGATTCATAAATCAGTTTGAAGACAGCCTAAGAGAACCTAATGCATCACAATTTAATTAAGGGAAGATCAGGCCAAGCAAGCAGTCTAGGCAGGAAGATTCCCCCTTGCGGCAAAAAAAGTACGTAATCACCTTATCTATCCCTTTCTAATGATGTTCGTAATTATATCATTTCTACTTCTTATAATAAATTCACACGCATCCTACCCACTATGTCATAACGGTATAGTTGAAGTTGTTGGAAAAACGTTCCCCTACGAACTATGTTTCAATGACGAGTGTCGCAAGTTCGAAGGCGATGGCATTAGTAAAACCTACAAGTTGTTTGCTTCCCCCTTGCGCAACGTGACTGATGTCACCATCAAGTACTTTCAAAATGAAAGCCATACCACCTTCTCCACTATATGCTCTAATCCCGATTTTTGCTCAAATTCCAATCTGCTACTAAGCCCATCATTATTGGGGAATCCTCACTGCTGGCCGGTGGGTGCTGTTTTGAGCGTAGCAATAATTGCCTATATCGCAATGCTTATCATCATCATGCCCATCTGGCTGCTCATATCACTCATCAGGCCGAAGCACACGCAACCCCCAGCTCAAATCCAAGTAAACTGCAACAGCACATCGCACGCTGAAAGCGCAACACCCCATTTCTGGAGCGCAACACCTCTTAGCGGTGGGGCGCTTATTGCCTTGTGCCTAACAGTAGCAGCGACAATCCCGGGGGCAACAGCGTGCCAGCATGGTTTCACAAGGCATGCGACTGACATAGTCTGCAACCAGGATGCTGTTTGCAGTTATGAATTCAGCAGAGAACTGCTGTTTAATAGAATACAAACGCAACATTGCATAGAAATGCGTTTGCAGAACAAAACTGTAGGATTACTCAAAGTAAAAATTACAGCTGTACACTTCGTTTGCTCGAAAGTTTCGAAGTTTTTCACCAAAAGCACAGAGCTCAGAGTATACTCCAGCGTTAGATGTGCTCAGGCGGGTTCCTGCCACGGAAACGTATGCGATCAAACTCGCCGTAACGAAACCGTCTCCGAGCTGTCCAGAGCAAGAAAGTACCCAGGATATTCGGGATGCCAGTACACCTGTGGAGGCTTAAGTTGTGGATGCTTTCTAGCGTCCCCTTCATGCACCTTCTATAAGGTTGCCCATGTACCCATCTCGAAAGATATATTCGAGGTCATCGAATGCAGAGATTGGGTCCCAAATGTTCAAATAGAACTGGAAACCACCCTTTTCGGGAAGACTGAAAAGGGAAGCCTCATTTTGGAGCCGTATGTAACCTCAACATTTGGCAATTTTAACATTACAGCTGTATCAGTACAGAAGCCAACACTATCAGTGCTTGGTAAAAGATTCGCCGTGTCACTGAACAAGTCTATGATCTTACCAGATCAATTCACCGTACCGGTCGAATGCTCCACATACGAAGATGCACTCACAAACTTCCGCGAGTGCGTCAATAAAATAATCTGTGACTGTAACACGGGCTGGACCAAGCACCACTGCCACTGTCCAGAAACGTCACTTCGACAAATAGGGCCGACAGTGACCACCTTTTGCCGCTAGTCACACCTTCAGTGGAAATACGCAGTACTGGCAGCGAAATATTCGCTAGTTCAGCTGAAGTTGAAACCACTGTAACCGTTCAGTCGAAATTCCTCACAGAAAGTGTCAATTTCGCTGACGATGAAAAGTGCACGGTATCCCTCAGTAGCTTAACAGGGTGCTATAGCTGCATACAAGGTGCGGCAATTACCACGCAGTGCAAAACCAAAGACCCCACAAAAGTTACCGTAGTCTGTGGACATCATTCATTCTCCATAGAATGTGGTTCCACAAGTCCGCAAACCAGAGTCAAGCTCAGTTACGACTACGCAATGGTTTCCCAAAACTGCGTTGTCGAATGTGGAAATGAGAAAATTACTCTACCACTGAACGGTACTCTTCTATACCACGTTGAAAAACACGATTCGGTGTTCGATTTCAACCATGAGCACTATGAAAAACAAAGCTTTATAACATCGCTATCAGAAATCAAAATACCCGATATGGGTCCCTTAATGGACACCATTCGCGCCCACTGGAAGCTAGCCATCGCCTCAGCGACAACAGTTTTAGTCTTGGCAGCGGCATCCTATCTATTTGGACCGCTAATCTTGATTTCTGTTGCTGGGTTTTTAGTCAGCATTATGAAACATTTTTTCAATATGTCTACCAAACTAGCTCATGCCGTTATAAAGAGCGCGAAGTAACCGTTACATTATTTGTCAACTTAACTCTTCATTTCACTACCTACCTCTTCACGTGCCATCATTAACCGATTCACTCTCCACCACTTCCGAGCCGTGCACACTCATCAACGCCCAGCAAAGGATTCGGTGTAACAGCCGGTATTACCAGTTTTATCTTACAGTGATTGTGCCATTATGATTTCACCAAAAAAAAACATTATTACTCATTTCACCACATTACTCCTCTGGACGCGGTGGAAGAAAGCACCAATGCCTCATCACAACCTCGAGCAGTCCATCGCACGAAGGAAATTACAAAAGGCCCGTTTACCCCATTTTTCCCACCTCACTCGATCACTCGTTTCCCATTTCTATCACACATCATGAATTAATCTCTACCTTTCATGTAATCATCAAGCCGCTGAACAAGACTGGCCTCCAATACAACCCACTCCCCACAACCGACTGCTTCGACTACTACATCATGATATCACATTTTGACCCCCTAGATCATGTGTTGATACCACTGAGATTGAGTCTACGCTGTACCTATTCCCTAGAATTTTTTAGTATTTATCAGTAGTTGTCCTTGTCCCCTTTGTCGCCGCGGAGTGTTCTGGAGTGCCTATGCCTCCAGAACCTCCATCAATTATAAGTGTCATCTAGACACAGCGAGGATATTAAGTGAATGTGACTTAGGCCCCTGGTAATGTATTTATGACCCTTGGTGAACAGATTAGATAGACCAGGCGCAACCCCGTCTGTTGTTTGAGGGACGCCCCTTTTTGTGAACATTCTACCACTAGCCGACTCACCGAGCAGTCAACAATAAACGACTGCCAAAGCAATATACTGTGAACAAGGTACCCTTTACAACGCCGTTATTGAAGAAAAATAACTATCAAAAATAAATTTTTGCCCCAACTCAAATACACGACCTCCCCTCTCCTGGCGACCAAATAGTCCCCGCCCCATTGGGGATTGCCCCATAACGGTTGGGCCGCTCTCATTGCCGTCTATGCCGATGAATTGCAGCAGACTACGCGCTCCAACACCACCGCCACGAACGCAGCCGCTCCGCGGTTGTACTTGAAATTGTTCACCGGCGTTTTGATCATTAGCTGTTCCTGCCTCCTCTTCATTTTATCCTTGTGTCATAACAATTCGAAACTGTGTAATGAGTATATCGTAGGTACGAATATTGAAACAAAGTCACTGTGGCCCAATGATGAGATGAGAGCTACCTGGAGTGAGAGCTAACACTCAGTGTCGTGAGACTCCGGCCGTTTTACGTGTGCACTTGAAAATCCCAGAACTAGTTCTTCATACAAAAATCGTTGGCGGGGCGGAGATATAGAGATTGTTACCAGATACCCCAGGCAGATTCTAACCCTGAGAAATATAGTTGGGGTTGTTGTTCTCGATCCCTTCTCTGGCGAAACACTATGGTGCGCTGACAAGATATCGGGGCGAAGTACTTGTCCGCATATTTTTTTAAATTTTGTCGGGCTCGCGAAAAATCTCAGTCTTCTATTGGTCGTGATATATTGGTTCATATGTTGACCCCTGTTCAATAATAGTGAAGACAAACCTCGTCCGACATGTTTTCTGGTGTAAGTCGTGTAGAAAACGTAAGTGAAAGGCTCCGAATCGAATCACGGTGCTCAACAACGAGGAGGGGGGGGCATTTTGCTCTCTCACTGCTTCATTGGTTCCGGTTTACAAGTTCCACTGTGGTGGAACCTGTAACTTTAGTGAAGCTCGAGCAAGCTCATTGAGCCACCATGGCAGATGCTGGTATTACATTGCTTTACAGAAGTTGAGAGGTACTCTCCACGACGAGAGTCCACGAATGTGAAGTAGCGAAAGTGCAGAATGTCCCTCCCCCCCCCCCCACCCCCCCCCCCCCCCCCGGTCTGTCCGAACTGCCGCTCAAATAACTTTTTTCCAACTGAGTTCATTTCGTTCAACAATTTTGGTCGTTGCCGCTCGTGAACAATGACATGGTTCAGTGTTGAAAGTAAAGATTGGAGATCGTGTAAGTTATTAGAGATTCCTTCTTTTATAACAAGGGGTGAGGCTTTGTCCGCTTTTTTGGATATTTGAACGGCACAATAGGAAAAAACGTTTTTAAAACTCTGTAGGAGCTTCGTCTTGGACTCTTAGAGAGTTTGACATAAACCAGCTTTTTCATTCAGCCCCAAAAATGGTACCTCACGGGTGAGCTGTCATCGCTGGGATGGAAGACCTTTTTTGTGTTGGACGCTAAAGTAAAGAAAGAGAAGTGGATGACATTTTGTTGAGAAATGTTATGCGACCTTTCTATCGAAATCCATTATTCAATGTACCTCCTACATTGTATCCATTCAGAATGGATGATGACGCCTCCGTTCTGGAGTTACTCCGGAAAAAGGAAGAATTGCTAAGGTTACTACAAGAGGCTGGAGATGATGATGATGAGGAGGAGGAGGACGAAGAAGAGGATGAATATGAATACCGCGGTTGCTAAACTTTGAATCTGTGTTGCGTATTGATTGCTGCAACAGTCTTATGTTTTACACTCACAAATAAGAGTTGTTTTGAAGAGTCTAGTAGTGACGACGAAGACGATGAAGTGGGAGACGAAGATGACGATGATTATGATGTTGAAGGAGAAGATGATAAAACACGTGGTGAATCTCCTTCTCCAAAAAGGCCTCGATTGGACGAAGCCGTGGAGAATGGTTGTCCTGCTAGTACATCCTTGGCAGGTAGATTGCTTTCTATTTGTGCTGCAGTAAAACGAAATCTAAAATTTTTCTTTTGTACATTCCAAAAAGTAGGTGATGCTCATCTTGTGTCCCGTTCATGCTTCGCGGCTCGAGCGACTCAATTTCGGGTTGCGACTGACCGCGCTCCGCCGCTCATCGTCGGATGCTAGTAGTTGCTGATGAAGCGAATCTCATAGATTAAGGGTGTCAATCAGCATTTCAGAAGCAGTCACGATTTAGCCTTGGAACTAGGCGAAAAATTGTGGTGTTTTTGAAAAAATGTTCTCGTTGCTGGGTGCCCTTGAATGTGATTGAGTCGCATTCACATTTGTTCTTTCTTTACTAAAAATTTTCATTGCTGTGAGTGAAGTTCAGCGTATCGCCGAGAACTTTTGCTTAAATCGGCGAAGTTACGAAAAGGGTTCGGGTGTGATCGTATTTTACCCCAGCGTTTTGAGCTACAAGAAAAGTGTATGTTTATCTAGCGTTTTGAGTGACTAGGTGTTGATGTTCGTTTTACAGAGTGGGGAAATAGATGCCCAGCATTCTACGCTCAATTCATTCCTAGACTTTATCGAATCCCTCAAAACTCTGAAGTACGAACGCTTGTTGTAAACGTATTCAGATTCACTGACTCCGTGCCGAATGAACTATAGCGAGCCAGTTCGACGAAACGCTAGCGGTCGCGCGCTGCTTTCTCCTGTCCTCCCGACTGGGTACGTATCTGACCCTGTTACTGCCATTTTAAACTTGGCGAAAGGATTTTACCCGTCTGTCACCATTCCTGCCAGCACTTACCAGATCTTTTTAGTTTTTTTTTTCTCGGAATCTTACGTAGTTCGGGAACATGATGGATGATAGAATAATACTAATTGGATTGATTCAACAAGCAGCTGGCACTGGGTCGCAGTAGCGCAACTGGTGCGCTCAAATCGCGAAGTATGAACGCGGTATTATTCGGCCTCTGATGCTTGACTTATAATAGAAAGAGAATATCGCAGCCGTCACTGAACTCGTTTCTTAGGTGATCAGTGGAAAAGTGTAAACGGAATGGCATGTCCAGTTTCACAGGCTTCAGTTTCAGCTGTGCACAGGGAAAGGTAAGCAGGGCTCCAAAGAATGGTTTAGTTATTCGATAATGTAGCACAAAATTTATAATTTTTGTATTAGGTCAGAATCATGCTCACAGAAAGCTCTCGAAGAAGACCAGGACTTGGAATACGAAGGTGCGCTTCATTTCCAGTTGTCGTAAATTCTTTTACCTTTCATACTGATTATGTTCCAGATGATTTGTATGATGATGGCGTTGATGTTCACGACATCCTGGAAGAAGCCGTCGACAAGATTAAGAAAGAAGCAGAAGAATCTGAACCTATACCTAATTATGTAGGTTTTATAGTTTTTAGTATATTTTACATTGTGCGTCATTTAGCTTCGTGTGTGTGGGGTGTCCGGGTATATATTCCTGCCGTTTAAGATGGCGAGAAGGGTACGTCCGAACGCTTGAAACATTGCACCCATTTTATGAATCTCCCAGAAGGATGGGCTCGTATAACGCATAACAGTGGGATGCCTGTGTATCTGGTAAACTCTCACTTTTCAAAGTTTTTTCGTCTAGCTTGGCTGAGGTTTCGGCACTATTTACCCTTTACTGCCCCAACCATCCAGAACTGAGCCAGTTTTTGACCTACTTTTCTCTGTGGACAGATCTGGCTCAAATGTTGTCTTCTAGGGCAGTTTGACCTCCTGAATACGAATGACACATTCGCTCAGCCCGAAACTTCGTGGCGCCGCGCACAACCGCCGGTGATTTGGGGGTATCTCTTGGCTCCAGCACCTGTTAGCGGGGCGTCAGGACTTTTCATGTCGGACGGATGTTGAGTATTCGTAGGAGTGTCCAGACATATCCTGGAATAAGGTTTCAGAGAATTGGGGAATTTAGGGCTATTTTGGCGTCGGTCTTCCTGTGGCGCGGGCGTCAGGAAGTTTCGCGCTGAGCGAATATGATATTCGTATTCAGGAGGTCAAACTACCCCAGGAGGCAGCATTCGAGCCAAAGCTGTCCACGGTGAAAAAGTTTCAAAAACTGGCTGTTTCGGAAGATTGGGCGGTGAGCGGTAAATAGTGTCGAAAGTTTCTTGCTTTTTCTAATGATTAGTCCTCAGCATCGAAAGACACGTGTGATATCGTTGGCGAAGCCTTACTTCATCGGAACCCAAGGAGTTCGTGACCATCGTATCCCTGTCACAGGAGTGCCATGTCTTCATCAGCGGAAAGTTCTTGAAAGGGTACTTATACAGCTTTACTTCTTGAGATACACACTAACCCTTTTTTCCCGTGGCCGTTTAGGACGCTGCTCTTGCGAAAGAAGCTGAGAAACAGAAGAATATTGCCACCGAATCAGCTTTGGAAAGTGAAATCAAACAGAAACTTAATCGCTCCTGCCGTGGAAGATTGAGGTTTGTCGCGTTTAATAGATGAGAGGCATGAATTTTCAGGATGGGCGCTAGGGGGTCAGACCGCATCCGAGTGGTTTCAAAGTTGGCGAAAGACTTGCAAATGGTTTCATATGCGCGGCGCAGCAAGTGATTCAACCACGCTAGGGGGATAATGTTCCGCTAGGTCAGCCCATGTTCTCGAGTGGGTTCATACTTTACGTTCAGTCGCCAGAGCGTTTTTAGCGTTTTGAGCGACAGGCAAGTATCAATATCGATCCAGCGTCTGAGCCGCTGACGTTTTCAGGGTTCTGAACATCTGGCAAGCAGTTTTGAGCAACATAACAAACGAATACTGTGGATTTCCGCTGAAACTGCTGAGCGAGCGCTCAGAGCGCTGGTGCGCTCCAACAAGTCAGCAACCACAGCGTGCTAAACTATACTTTTCTAGTCGCTGAAACGGCTGGCGGGCGGCCTAGGAACATCTGGCTTCTACACCTATTCTTCCTAGTCCCACTCGAAACGTTGCCACAAGTGATGAACGCACCCTTACAAGGGAACCCCAACAGGTCGATCCGGCCATTTACAATGAGATGTATACGTATGGACGTGTCTTGAGCCGCTGAATCCGAATCTGCCCTCCGATTTTGCGGAACGATTCTCTGAAGGGAGTTACGGACCATTTAAAGCTTTGCTGGTTGCGCACAAGCTGACCAGGAAAGGCCAACACGTCAGCCCGGCCATTTGCAACGAAATGTACATCATTGTACTCACCTTGCCACGATGAACACAAGACTATCTTTAAAATTTGCGGAACGATTCTCTGAGCGGAGTTGTGAGGTTTTCTTTATTGCTTTTCTTCTTCCGGGCGCGCCAGCGCCAAAGCGTTAGCACCTGTAGCGCAACTCACAGCGCTCTTCGCGCAAAACAGGTATCATATTCGTGTTCAGGGGGTCAAATAACCCCTAGAGACGTCACCCCAGCGGAATCCGAGGTTCTAACTCATTTTCGAGAAAATGGGTTATGAATAGCTGTGGCTGACTGATAGCCAAAGCGATACTACGACTACCATACTGATGATATGACTGGTTTTCCAACTGAAATACCTCTTCATGTGCCTCTTCGGAAAGATATTACGCGACTTACTTATTCCAAGTTAGGTGGAAATATCAGATTCGGCTAGAAATTTGTCCCCAGGGGTAGTTTGACCCGCTGAACATGAATATGATGGTATTTCATTGCAAAAACCCTTGTGACATGTGGTTATCCTCATAATAAAAAGTTTTCAAGAGGAACCCTACATGGGGAATCGCCCGCCTTTCGTTGGCAACTAATCAAGAAATTAGGCGAAATGGCCAAATAGAAATTTCGGAGGGCTCATACCAAGTGTTTTGAATGAAAAGCAAAAGATTTCGATAGCCAAGGATTCCAACATTCGACCTCGTGTCTCTGAAGCAATGCACTTATCCACTAGGCCATCGGCGGCTTGCCGCATGCAGTTATCCTTCTCAACTTGAGCAAACGGAGCTAAGATTAAATGGTCCGTAACTCCCTTTGGAGAATCGTTCCGCAAAATCGGAGGGCAGATTTGGATTCGGCGGCTCAAGGAACACGTCATTTTATACATTCTCACTGCTAATGGCCGGATCGCACTGTTGGGGTTCCTGATTAGCATCTTCAGGCTTAGCGACGGCTGCGCTTCGCGGTCGCGCGCCTTCGATGCGATCGATGCATCGAAAGCATGACCGCACGAATCGTCGAATCGCGCCGAAGCGCTGCCGTCGGAGGTCTGACACGCTATGCCTTAGACAGCAGCCAGCGAAGGCGGCCGTTACTAGACGTATTAAGACCTTTCACCTCCACCCTAAATAGCTGACCCCATCCACGCGGCCTCATCTCCTGGAGAGAGCGCAAACGACATATAGTGTGGAATTGCGCAATTGGCCTAGTCCCCCGCCCCCCCCCCCCCCCCCCCAACAACCTTAGGCGTCATTCCGAACCTCTTTCCAATTGCTTTGATAGCGAGACAGAGTGAGAATAGGTTAGTTGGTCAGCAGTTTTCGTGTGCACGCATTAAGCCTACTCGGAAGTAAAAGAATATCACCCGGATTTCTTTACGTTCCCGAGTCAAGTGTCCTCTTCTGTCTCTGAAATAAATCGAAATTCTTGAAAATGATATGAGAACTCTGTGGGTAAAGTCTTCGATATCTTCTCATTCAGTTGTCACCGAATAAAGTGAATTTACATTGTGTGTCAATCGGATCCCGCTCAACTTCCCTGCATTTCGCTCTACGAACCATATCCTAAACCGTTTACGTGCACCCAAACCCACACACAACTCGACTCTTCGATTTTTCTCAAATGCCATTTTCGCTAAAGCTTGTCGTACTTTCGAAACATGGCGAAAGTTGCTTACAACTGCGACACTTATTTGCCCTCTTCTCGGCTAGTTCGATGAGCAAGATTACGTGCATCTGAAGGCTTCCTTTTTTTGTGTTTGTTCACCTGTTCACCACCGATGAACTCATTCGTTGGTGCTGTGGTGTCTGATCTCATCTTCAGTACGGTAAGTTTCACATCTCCGTTTTCTTCTTCTGAAATAAAAAAAGATCATCCCAAGGCGGAAGTACAAGGTCATACGATTTGCTAAAGTTGTCTCTAATTGTTAATAGTTGCTCTTCAAGCAACGTTACATCTAATAAAGTACGAAAGGAAAGTTGACTATCTGCATGTCATTTTGCTTTATTCACTAATTTGCTTCCTCTGACGGGCAATCACATCAAACAAGATCTCATAGTCAGTTGTCATATTCGGTAACGTTGAAAATAGCTGTTTTAGTATGATAAACGCTTTCTAACGCCACAGTCTGTGCTCCGAAGGTTATCATAGCATGTTGAGTTATGGGCGAAATTCGGATCCCAAGCGTCACTCGAGTTCGCACCTCCCGCTTACTGGGCGAGTGCGCTATCCCTTGTGCCTCGCTGTCCGGGGGTCTGACTTTTGTCCATAGCCAAGCATTCCTTGTGATAATGTTAAACGTAACGTTTACGTAATTTGCGGTGTTAAAATTGAAGATGGGCGCTGAAGTTTAGCAAGTTGAGGGTGAAAAGCCAACAGATATGTGATATTCTCTCCTACACAAGAAAATTTGCCACGTGCAACCTTCAAAACTGGTTGATCTTATTCAACTTCAAACTCTTTTGATACTTTCCCAGCAGTTACACTTGCGAATTTTTGTTCTAGAAACCGGGTTCTTGTCTGGGAGGCCAATGTTTTCATCGTTTAAGGTCATACGAATGTTCTTTTTGTCTTCATTTGGTCAAATGCTCCGAACTCTAGGCCTTATGCATTAGAGGGCAACAAAGGGAGTTTATGTGCGAGCAGAGATAGCTGCGAGAGACCCAGGTGAAAGAGAGAGGCAGAGACTTACACTCGAGATCCCTGAGATCGGGTAGGCGTGGCCGCATGTTTCAACTTACCCTTAAGGCGTCTACGCTTCTGATGCGATATTTTCATCTCGACACAATTGTTGTCGTGTCTCTGTCCAACGCAGAACAAGATGACAGTTGTCCCAGACTGGAATATTCCACTAGTAACCAGTTCCGTTACAGTGTTCGAATGCCCCGCCTACCCGATCT
>MU933819.1:0-19345 GCA_036418165.1 Cooperia oncophora
TCTTCCTTCTTCGGGGTCCTGAACCAACCTTCCACCTTTTGTTTCGAGAACACCCTCACATACAACTACTGGTTCGGCGCCGGTTGAATTTGAGCAGCGCACTTCCCTCTTATGACGTCTGATTTGAAAATCGGGCGCTGTTTTTTACCCCTCAAGCTTCTTTTCAATTTCTCGAGAGCTTCCTCTGTGCGTATGCTAGCCAAATTTCATAGATAGACAGCTGAAGGTACTAGTCTCCAAATGGTATAGTAGCCGCCTTCTTTATCCCCTTTGCTTTTGGTGCCAATCTTGATATGTCACGGCACTTTTGAATGGGATGACCTAATATAATAAATTGGCTTAACAGTGCTACTTACAATGAAGTCCTCCTTATAGCCAAAGCCCAACAAAGTTCTAGTGATTTACGATACATAGATACATTACATACGAATGTATCAGAAATTGAGCAAAAGTTCGTAATCAAAGAGTTTCTGTGTATACAACAAAAGCTTTATTGTTGAGAGATACACATACTTGCATCGCTGTATGGGAACTAATAACCTTGAAGCTAAAGTCTATTTATCATACAACTGAGCTCTTGTAATCCAGATAATTACTCGATATGTCACATATATGAGTTTTTCCACCGAAGTGTGTTTTTTAGACATCTGTAAGTTGTTATTCCACGCTGTTCTCATCTTGGTTATGTACCACGAGTAAATCGTCCTTAATCTGTATAGAATGAACAGCTTGCCACTATTGAACCGAAGCGATTTTGCATATTTATACTCCATGACAAAGAGCGTAAGATCTGCCGATAGCGGGCTAAAGTTGCCGTGGAGCGTCGTTCGTTGTGTTCGAATATGCTGTTAGCAAAAAGGCAAAAACTATGACGAAATAGGTAGTTGGTTAGGTTTACTAAGTCGCTGGGTTTTGAGTACCTATAGTTGCTCTAATTTCTTTCCCATTGGTGTCGAAAATATGGTAACCGTTAGCGAAAACCAACGATCTGTTGGCATTTAAGACAGATGCTCAGAAGTTCTTGAATGTTCTCAATGATGAGGTCACGATCTGTCTTTGTGAACATATCTGTGAAATCCGCAGCGTAAATTCTAAGATTGTCAAGTGGGATATTGCGAGTTCCTGGCTTATCTTGATGTTACTTATGTACCAATATGTGTTGATTACTGGTCTGCATTACTTTACCGTAATTAATAAAGTGACTTCAAGATGAGTGATAAATTTGTGTAGCTCTTGTGCTAAAGGTTTACCACTACTACAAGAGCCCTATGATGTCTTGAGTCTTTGTTCGTAGCCTTTTGATTCAAAATAACTAGCATAGTGAAAGGTATCAGCAGAAATAATCTTATAAGTTACAAATTGTCATTCGCACATAATAAAAAGATTAGTAGAGTGGTTGGAGATAGTTTCATTGGCAACGGTCGTTAAACAACTAAAGTATCATTTACCATTTCAGTTTTTTGTTTTAACCTTTTATGATTCCTTCCAGTACCCAATATTTCCTTAGTTGCTTTAGCCCTTTGAGTACAATCAAAATCCTTTGCTTTCACACGTATTTTCGCACACTTCGCATAATATCTTCTATTCAGTTTTCTATGCCATTCCCTTCAACTCCTCTTCACTGTATGCCTTTTGCGTGAGCACCTATCTTACAAGCTCTCATTTTATCCTTTTTCTCAACTCTTTCCCCTATGTAGTCCCTATCATCGTTCCGTAAACCCTACCCCAACCATGAGCCTTTGGGTTCGCGAGACAGTGATGGTTCCTCTAGAGGCCCAAAACGGACCATCTGTGTTTTGCAGTGTTTGTCACTTACCCATGTGAAAACTCGTACACTCCTTATCCCTGAGTCAGAGTAGGCGTGGCATGTGAATCGGGCACGGAGTTAGTTACTCGTGGAATATTCCAGCTGGGACAACTTTCATTGTGTTCTGTTTTGAAAGAGACACGACAACAATTGTGTGAAGATGAAAATATCTCATCAGAAGCATAGACACTTTCAGGTTAAGTTGAAACATGCGGCCACGCCTACCCGACCTCAGGGAATTCGGGTATATTTCCTGATGTGTTGTGTCATGTATATATATTTCTTGTTACTTTACATTGCTTACCGCTTTGCTTTCAGTCAACAGATAGTTGACTTTGCGAGTCATCTATGCCTATATTGATCGGCATCGGCGCGCCTGCGGAGCCCCGATCGTGGAGAAGTCCATCCACTGGCCAATCACTTCGCGCGCAATGGGGTGAGCGAAATGGTATATTCAACGGCGGACGAGTTCGACGCGGTGCGCATTTAATGAGCTGTCTTCTTACAAGGGAACTCCAACAGGGCGATCCGGCCATCTGTAATGAGATGGATATGTATGGACGTAGCTTGAGCCGCTGAATCCAAATCTGTTCTCCAAATTTGCGGAACTATTCTCTGAAGGGAGTTACGGACCCTTTAATCTTGGCTTGAGTTGGCTCAGTTTGCACAACTTGAGAAGGACAACTGCATGCGCAAAGCGGCCGATGGCCTAGTGGATATGCGCACTGCTTCAGAAACACGATGTCGCATGTTGGAATCCTTGTCTGAAAAATTTTTGCTTTTGTTCAAAATACTTGATATGAGCCACCAAGAAACTTCTGTTTAGCCGTTTTGCCTAATTTTTCGATGCCAACGGAAGGCGGGCGATTCTCTTTTTGTGACTCCTTTTAAAAAGTTTTATTATAGCTAACCGTTTCCAGAGATTGCATCAATGAATGAGGATCTTAAGGTTCAGGAGCACATATGGTCATTTTCCACGAAATGGTAAAGAAACAATACAACTTCTCACAATGAGCACAGCCGAATGAAAAGTGCTCCGCACACGTAGTACAGTTTACAGTCTCTTCCACACTCCAGCGGGGAACATGTACTTAAATTTTGTTCTTGGTTCCAACAGTATTCTGTTTTCGTGATCTGCGCCGGATCGATATAGTCAGCCTTCGTGATTGTGATCTATCGACACGTGGCATTTCCGTAGCAACAGCAAATCGTTCTTATCGAGATGTTTCGCCCAAAGCTGGTACTAGCGTATCTGTTGAGGAACTTCGGTTCCTGCGAAATAGCACGCCTACCATCTCGTAAGGAGCGTAGAGTAATAGACGGCTTTGACGGCGTACCGTATGTGCAGAGTACTTTTTCATTCGCTGCGCTCATTGTGAGTTGTATTGTTTCTACCATTTCGTTTAAGAATACCATATGTGCTCCTAAACCTTAAGATCCTCACTCATTGATGCAATCTCTGGAAATGGTAAAAGTTGCCTTATGGTAAAAGTTTTCAAAAGGAGTCACAAAAAGAGAATCGCCCGCCTTCCGTTGGCATCGAAAAACTAGGCGAAACGGCTAAACAGAAGTTTCTTGGTGGCTAATATCGAGTGTTTGAACAAAAGCAAGAAATTCTCAGTGTCAAGGACTCCAACATACGACCTCGTGTTTCTGAAGCAGTGCGCATATCCACTAGGCCATCGGCCGCTTGCCGCATGCAATTATCCTTCTCAAGTTGTGCAAACTGAGCCAAGATTAAAGTTTCCGTAACTCCTTCAGAGAATCGTTCCGCAAATTTGGAGAACAGATTTCGATTTGGCGGCTCAAGATACGTCCATACATATACATCTCATTACGAAAGGCCGGATCGACCTGTTGGGGTTCCCTTGTTAGAGGAGTCAGCTTTCAGCATTACTGCTCCCAGAAAGGCGGCACCTTAGGCAAGCATACTGGCTAGACGTGTTCTTCCCTATCCTCCGTGAACGGTCGGTTCGACAATACAGAAACCATCAGAGGGTACGGAGACAATGCCCTAGGCGTACCCCCCCCCCCTATTCCATGGGCGCAACCACACCACACTCCCGCAGCTCCACCGCGTGACGAAGCCGTCCCCTGCGTACACATTGTGTGCCTTATGGTTAGTCTGTTAGCCATGGACACTAGGTCCTTCGAGGATCGATGGCACTACAGAAGACCCAGGCCTGACATAGGGGGGTAAACCAGGGTCTGACATGTATTCTTTTTCCAATTTGTTTTTTTTTTTGTTTTAATTCAGAAGCGGTTTAAGCCTCGAAAACCATCCAAACTAGTAGAGGGAAAATTGCGATCTGTTCTCAAGCGGCATTGATCAATTTTGACGCATTCTGCGATCACCGGGTTTGTGGAGAGCCATAGCCATCGAATGCTTCTCATTGATGCACTCCCGTACGCTCAGGAACAGGGTCACGCGAATGAGAAGCACCCTATACTTGGCAGTCTCCGTCCATCCGTTCAGTAATGATGCAAGTCGGTGTGTAATTAAGGGACAACGGTGATGGAACATCGAAACGAAACTTTGGAGAGATGAGCAGTGATCTCGGCGAACCGCTGTAGGAAGGGGGTGAATTCAGAGTGGTCTATCGCTCTTATTATTATCTTGAACTGGATCAAGAGCATGTGATGAAGGATGCGGTGCTATTAAGTGGGACGGCTACCGCACCAATGGTGCAATATTTTTGCGTGAAGAGTTATCGCCTTCGCCAAAGCAGAATCGATCAACCAGGGTAGGTTTCAGGATCTTCCATCCCTTGGGTATTGATCTATCGACATCAGTCTTCCTCTGGATGAATGAACTCTGATTACGGTTTGCTTTCCTTCTACTCTACGAAATATGGACAAACCACGCATTCACAACTAGTTGGTGCTTGAATCGCCTCAAAAAGAAGGGTCGAACCATCCCTTATGTCTCAGTCAGATTGAGAAGCAGGAGATGGTTCTTGGCGAAGCGCAGATAAAAAGGTGCAAACGGGCAGCACCCCAAGTATGAATGTCGCGCACTCGACACCATTCGTAATTCGTAATTTCGCTGCGAGGCCTGCAACAAGGCTGCTCTTGCTCACAGACCTCATATATTATTTTCAATAAGAATGTTATCCTTGTGTTGAGCAACCTTACTGAAAAAAATTTATGCGTTATCGAACATAATGCAAATTTCATTGTCTTCATCTCCTCCCTCCCGGAGGCCATCCTTGAGGCTCTACCTGGGCCGCTTCCGGAGACCGTCCTTGAGGACTTCCCTGAGGCCCTCCCGGAGTCCATCCTTGAGGACCCCCTTGAGCTCCTTCCCGAATCCGTCCTTGAAAACATCCTTGAGCCCCTCTCGGAATCCATTCTTGAAGGTCTCCGTAAGCCCTCCCGGAGGCCGTCCTTGAGCCCCTCCCGAAAGCCCTCCCTGAGCCCCCGGCGGAGGCCCTCTTTGGGCCTGTACTGGAGGCCCTTTCTGTGCCCCTCCCGGAGGCCCTCCCTGAGGCATTATCGGAGGTCCTCCCGAGGCCCCCCTGAGGCATCATCGGAAGCCTTCCCGGAGGCCTCCCTGGGCTTATCGGAAGCCCTCCCGGAGGCCCTCCCTGAGGCATTCCCGGAAGCCCTCCCGGAGGCCCTCCCTGAGGCATTCCCGGAAGCCCTCCCGGAGGCCCTCCCTGAGGCATTCCCGGAAGCCCTCCCGGAGGGCCCTCCCTGAGGCATTCCCGGAAGCCCTCCCGGAGGCCCTCCCTGAGGCATTCCCGGAAGCCCTCCCGGAGGCCCTCCCTGAGGCATCATCGGAAGCCCTCCCGGAGGCCCTCCCTGAGGCATCATCGGAAGCCCTCCCGGAGGCCCTCCCTGAGGCATCATCGGAAGCCCTCCCAGGAGGCCCTCCCTGAGGCATCATCGGAAGCCCTCCCAGAGGCCCTCCCTGAGGCATCATCGGAAGCCCTCCCGGAGGCCCTCCCTGAGGCATCATCGGAAGCCCTCCCGGAGGCCCTCCCTGAGGCATCATCGGAAGCCCTCCCGGAGGCCCTCCCTGAGGCATCATCGGAAGCCCTCCCGGAGGCCCTCCCTGAGGCATCATCGGAAGCCCTCCCGGAGGCCCTCCCTGAGGCATCATCGGAAGCCCTCCCGGAGGCCCTCCCTGAGGCATCATCGGAAGCCCTCCCGGAGGCCCTCCCTGAGGCATCATCGGAAGCCCTCCCGGAGGCCCTCCCTGAGGCATCATCGGAAGCCCTCCCGGAGGCCCTCCCTGAGGCATCATCGGAAGCCCTCCCGGAGGCCCTCCTTGAGGCATTCCCGGAGGCCCTCCCCCTGCTAATCCTGCCTGAGATGGTAGCGGGCATCTTTCGCACATGCACAGCTTTTCATTGCCTTGCAGCGTACAGACACCATGGCCACAGTTCTGAAAATAGTAATATAGAAAACAAAAAAAGTCATTGACGACAAATAGTTAAAATGCTGGGTGAAATTGATCGGTCTTTCAAGAGTTTGTGGATCAGGTTTCACTCGGTCAACCTTTAGGATTTTTAACTCAGTTACTGGAGAGCTTGGTACTACTGAGCTGTTCCTATCCCAAAATTCAGTATTTTTTGTTGGAGTTTTGTCTGCAGGGGTAAGTCGGTGCACTCATCACGATTATAAAAGCCGTTTTCCAACATCAGCACCATTTTTAGCGCTTTGTTAAGGCTGAGCCCGGAAGAGGAGTGATTCGCTCCCTGCCACGCTCACCATCAGTCCTGACAAAGTGCTGATCGGAGGGCCTTACATTACCGCTGGCGGTGAATCATAATGAAATCTCTGACTCCGCCCATACGTTCTAACATGTACTACAGCTTTGGACATTTTCTATCATTGTAATGATGAAGTCGTACGTAAAGTTGGTAGAACGAAAAGAAATAATCGAGTTGCATTCACTGAAAATAGCTCATCAAACAAACAGCGAAGGGATCTTACCCTTATAGCACAGTATGCCCCACATCCAGCATCTGCAATAGGTGCCAAAAAAATTACGCCCATCAAGCGGCAAAGGAATTTTTCTTGTGCTTTCGCTCATGGCGACGTCAAAGGTGACGAAATAACAGAAGGCATAGCATAAGACAGTCCATTTTCGATTTCTGAAAAATCAATATTTCAGAATGTTACTTTGACAAAGGTGACAACGGTGAGTGTGTCATAATAGCCCAAACTGTTACGAGGGCTGCCTTTTATATTTCGGGATTCGGCAACCCCAGTGTTGCAATCTGGCAGCTGACAGCTCTATCGTAAAGTTTGACCTTTTTGAGGTTATACGTACTCAGAACATTTTGACATTTGAGCGCTCTTTGTGTTGTTTACACTAGCTTAAACTATTTTGGTCGGCCGTTGGTGAGGACAACATGTTTGGTTTTCAACGCGAACAAATTTTTTTGACAGTCAAATGTTCATGCAATATTGAATGTATGCTGGTCCCCTTGAAGCTTAAAGACACATAGTACGCTCATACACATTGAGGGTGTATGAGACTATCAGCCCCCCAGATGTCGATGTGTCGTGGTCCCCCCGCCCAAACATGCCCAGGAATGGAGATACAGGGCCGTGAAACACGCTAATTCTTCCATGCTCCGCCCACTGCCTTTTTACGGCGCAGATTCCCGCCGTTCATAACATCCGTTGCAAGCGCGCCTGTCGCGTGCGGCTCCTTGGCACTTTGCCAAGTCCTTTAATTGCGCTCTCAAATACGAGTAAAACGCAATTTCCTGATGCGGATAACATTGGAGGTGCTACAAAATAAGAACAGAAGATGATGACAAGGGCCAGAACTCAAGAGCAACTCGGCTGCATCTGCAGTATCCATCAAGGGCCGCGCATTCCACAAAACATGAAAATAAAAACAGCCCAAGCGTCCCACTCGTTTGTTCTAAGTATTTCTATGGCTTTGGCGCCGGATCGTAGAAATTTACAGGCCAGTTTATCTAATTTGCCTTTCCTTGATTTTTTCATTTTTGTTTTGTTTACATTTACATCGTTGTGCTTCATTTCTAGCCTGTGTCATCTTCATCTCCTTGTACATGGATTTTGAAGCATGAGCAACACCTAAATTTTATTCGCATCAGGAAATTGCGTTTTGCTTGTATTAAACTAACGAGTATGCCGTTTTTATTTTCATGTTTCGTGGAAATACGTGGCCTCCGAGGGATGTTGCAGAAGTGGCACAGTTGCTTTTAAGTTCTGACCCTCGTCATCATCTTCTGTTCTTATTTTGTAGCACCTCCAATGTTATCCGCATCAGGAAATTGCGTTTTACTTGTATTTGAGAGCGCAATTAAAGGACTTGGCAAAGTGCCAAGGAGCCGCACGCGACAGGCGCGCTTGCAACGGATGTTATGAACGGCGGGAATCTGCGCCGTAAAAAGGCAGTGGGCGGAGCATGGAAGAATTAGCGTGTTTCACGGCCCTGTATCTCCATTCCTGGGCATGTTTGGGCGGGGGGACCACGACACATCGACATCTGGGGGGCTGATAGTCTCATACACCCTCAATGTGTATGAGCGTACCATGTGTCTTTAAGGTTGTCTCGGACCAGCATACATTCAATATTGCATGAACATTTGACTGTCAAAAAAATTTGTTCGCGTTGAAAACCAAACATGTTGTCCTCACCAACGGCCGACCAAAATAGTTTAAGCTAGTGTAAACAACACAAAGAGCGCTCAAATGTCAAAATGTTCTGAGTACGTATAACCTCAAAAAGGTCAAACTTTACGATAGAGCTGTCAGCTGCCAGATTGCAACACTGGGGTTGCCGAATCCCGAAAAAGGCGGCGTAATAGGGAACGAGGGTTGATCAGAGCAATCCATTAGGAATCGCCCGCGCTTTGATCAGAGCAATCCATTGAGAACGACCACGTTATGGGGTCCCATCCAGATTCATGAAAAGGTTGGAGTGCGATCTGACCCGCACACTAGCGTGAGGTGACGTTAGAAACTTCGAGATTAGGGGTGTCGACGCGCTACGACACCCTGTAGCGCGTATCGTCGTCTGCCATTGCAAGCGTGCTCCCAAGAGAACGTTCTTGTTAGACGTCGCCACTTGTTCCGATCCACTGCATCTTCTGCCGTGGCTTTCACTTCAGTGAGGTCCTTCTTGATGACGTCCCTCCATCTTTTCTTTGGGGCTCCTCGTGGTCGCTTGCCCTCTGCTTCGAATTCCAATGCCTTCCTTATTGGGTGGTCCTCAGGCCTTCTCAGCACGTGCCCATACCATCGCAGTCGCTGCTCTCGTGCCTTCAGCTGGATCGGAGCCGTCTGTGTGACCGCCCTGACGTCCTCGTTTCTGACTCTGTCGAGTCGTGTCCAGCCGCAGGCCCATCTCAGAGCCTTCAACTGAGTGGAGCTGCCTTTCATGGTTCTTGCAGATGGGCCAGCACTCACTGCCGTAGGCCTTATACCGCCCGGTACACCTTGCCCTTGAGCGTTCTCGAGCACCGCCGGTCGCACAGGATGCCAGTGGACTCCCTCCATTTCATCCAGGCTGCGTTGATTCGGGCCTTCACCGCCTGGTCCACGCTGCCATCAGCTGCTAGGTCGCTCCCCAGGTACTGGAAGTCCTCGACCCTTTCGATGCTCTCGCCATGGCGGTCTACGATGGGTTCGGTACACTCTTCAGAGCTCAGGAACTTGGTCTTCTTCACGTTCAACCGGAGTCCATTCTCAGCGAGCACATCCTGCCACCGCTGCACCTTGTCCTGGAGTTCCTCCCTGCTGTCCGCTATCAGGGCGATGTCGTCAGCGTAGAGGATGGTTTTCAGTGGTCCCTCCATGAGTTCTTTTGCCATGACATCTAGAGTCAGGAGGAAGAGGAACGGGCTGAGGGCTGATCCTTGGTGTACCCCAACCGTAATGTTTACCTCTTTCGTCAAGCCGTGCGGGGTGCGTACAGCTGCTTTAGCCCCATCGTACATATCCTTCACTATGGAGACCAGGTGCTCCGGAACGTTACGTTCTCTGAGCGCTCTCCAGAGTACAGGCCGAGGCAGGCGGTCGAATGCCTTCTCAAGGTCCAGGAAGGCTAGGTAGCAGGGTCGCCGCTTCTCTCGGTACTTCTCCATCAGCTGTCTGGCGATGAAGATGGCATCAGTGGTGGACCTTTCGGGCATGAAGCCGAACTGTTCCTGCGAGATAGGGACAAGTTCCCTCAGCCTAGTGTTGACCAGGCGCTCGTACAGCTTCATGGTATGGGGAGTCAACTTGATGCCGCGGTAGTTGGAGCACTCCTTCTGTTTGAAGATGGGGACGATTGTGCTGCTCCTCCACGCATCTGGCATCCTTCCATCAGCCGTTACGTTGTTTACTGTTCGAAGATGGGGACGATTGTGCTGCTCCTCCACGCATCTGGCATCCTTCCTTCAGCCGTTACGTTGTTTAGGAAGTCTGTTAGCCAACTCACCCCAAGCTCTCCCAGGGCCTTCCATGCCTCTATCGGTACCCCGTCTGGACCCACTGCTTTCCCAACTTTCATTCTCCCTAGCTCACGGCGGACTTCATCCTTCGTCCAGGGAGTGATGGGGCCTGTCGCCTCTATCTGTGGGCTATCCTTGCGAGGGAATTCTTCGTTCAGTAGTCCCTCGAAGTATTCTTCCCACCTCTTTCTGACTTCGGCTGGTTTCCTGAGAATGGCCCCGTTGCTGCGTTTGGCTAGTCGCCTGCAGCTCTTGTAGGCAGCGTAGTCTTCTGGGCTCCGTGTCTTTTGCCAGCGTTTGTATGCTTCCTTCTTCTGCTTGACGATCCCCTGGACTTCCTCGTTCCAGAACCAGGCTGCCTTGTCTCCTCTGATACCACCTCGCGTCTCTCCCAGGACTTCCTTGGCACACTGTAGGATGACCTCTGCTGCGTAGGTCCAGGTGTCCTGGACTGGCCCGTGTGGGTCTGGGAGCCCAGCCTCCAGTATTCTTCGGCCGAGGCTATCCTTTTCTACCTTGCGCATTTTCCACCACCGAATTCAGGTCTATGGTGATGTCTGCCAGGAGAGGCCTGTGCTGAGGGCCCAGCTCTTCCCCAGGCAGTACCTTGATATCCTTGACGGTTTTGAGAGACGATCTTCTGACCAGGACATGGTCGATTTCCGTTTGTCTCCCTCCACTGCTGTAGGTTATCTTCTGAGTCCTCCTTTTCGCGAAGAAGGTGCTACAGATTGCTAAGTCGTGAGCTGTGGCTAGGTCAAGGATCCGTTCTCCCTCAGCGTTCTCAGATATTCTGCCACCGCTATGGCCACGCCATTCCGTTTGGTGTCTGCTCCATTGTAGAAGAGTTTGACGCCTTCTCCAATCTCGCGGCCTTCGCACCCTTCCATCGCGTTTCCTGAAGGCATAGGACTTGGATATTCCTCGTCTCATGAGGTCGGCAACCTCACGAGACTTCCCGGTAAGCGACCCCACGTTCAGGGTCCCAATTCGAACTAGCTTCTTTGGCCGAGGTCGTTCACCCCTCGGTAGCCCTCGCATACTGACCACAGAACTCGGGCGAGGGTATGAACGCTGCCTACGACATCTTGTAGCGCGTATCGTCGCGCTGCCATTGCAAGCGTGCTCCCAAGAGAACGCAGCTAAATACGGGTATCGCTCGGCAAAAGCTCTGATTTGAAAATGTATGGGAGAATGGGAGGCGGTGCGTTGCCAGAGTACCACGCTGGTACTCTCCTATTCTTCTACACTCTTCCAAATCACTAGCGACGTCGCCGATCAATATTCTTTCATATTACTGAAGAGCTTCAACGCGCTTCATCACGATATTACTGAAGAGCTTCAGTGGGGAGGGGGGGGGTCGTACTGACACCCTCCCTCTTGAGCGCAGGGGTCTACCCACACTACCATTTCACATATCACGATGTTGTACCCTGATCACGAAGTCTACCATGACCAAAACTTTGCTTTCTTCGTTTGAAAAAGTGCAAGGTAAGAAGTTTGAGCCAATTTGGACTGCACAATCGGGTCATGAGCTTGAACTTCCTGGCGCTTCTTGTGCATGTCCGCCTGGATGATGAGTGGGAAGCGGTTTTGCCTTTATCAACTGATAATGGCAAAAATCGCTTAACCCTGTAAATTCTGTTAGAGTTTCTACAGCAGCAGCGTTTGTAATCGGAGCCGTTTACTATAAGTTTAGCGACAATAAAGGGATGTGCGCGGAAAGAGGCGGGGATTCGCAACAACTGCTCCTCTTGTGACTCCCTTGGTGCGCACCTCCCATCTAGAAAGGGACCCCATATATCTGTGTCTACCAGTCATCGCTGACCATGATAGCTCTTTGAGCTCAGGATCGTAGCCATCCGAGGGAATATTGTTGGATAGGCCGACACCGTGCCTGTGGAAAAGTGAAACAGTTTTTCCGCCTAAATGTTGATATCATATCGGGGTATATAAACCCCACTGTTTTGTTGAGTTTCATTCGTCTAATAAATATTCTTCTACTGCCGACTCTGCCTACTGCCTCCGGATTCAACAACTGGCGATCAGTATCAAGGACTCATGGACAAGCTGGCAGATATTCTCGCTCTAATGGAACGCCGGATGGAACGTCAGGACAAGACCATCGAGCTCATGCAGCAACAGCACAAAGAGACCGCCGATTCTTTCCTGCGCATGATGGAGAAGATGGAACAGCGATTGGTCGAGGCGTGCCCAGCAACTGCAAAACACAGCATCTTCGACTCCATGTGCCGACGAATCGACAAGTTCAATTTCGATGCGGAGAATGGTAAGACCTTTGACGTATGGTTCAAGCGATTCAAGGATGTGTTCGACAACGACTGTACGGAGCTAAGCGAGCAAGAGAGGACCCGCCTCCTAGTCAGCCGACTGGATGAAGACTGCCACCAGCTGTTCTGCGGCTCCATTGCACCAAGTCGCCGTCGGACCTGTCATGGGAAGAAGCAGTTTCGACCATGGATCGTCTATTCGGATCTGCCAAAACGCTGTTTCGTCGACGATTCGAGTGCTTCAAGATACAGTACGATCACCAGACTTCAACAGCTACGAAACACTGGTGCGGACGCGATGTTCTGATGCCAAATTCGACGCTATCAACTTCGATGGTCTACAATGCCTGTTTTATGTGGCCGGATTTCAAGGAGCAGAATTTGCCGACTACAGAACGCGCCTTCTAAGAAAGTTGGATCAAGGTGACAACATCTCGATCAAGGACCTTACCGGTGAGTGCCAGCTGATTAAATCTTATAAAGAAGACGCCAAAATGCTGGAAAATGCCTCCGGTGCTGGCACTAGAGTCAATTACGTAACCAGAAGGAGGAAAAGAAGAAATTTCAAGCCGAAGCAGATGCGGAAGAATAAGGACGACACTACTGCGTTTCCTCACCCACCACGATCTGGAAATCAGGAATCAAGGTCGCCGTCACGTTCTCAGACCAGACGTCGCGGTGCAAGGAGCTACCAGATCAGGAGCATTGAGGCCGCTCTACGCAAGAACGCTCAGCCACACCTACAAGTCGAAGTGAATGGACGTTCTCTGAACCTTCTACTCGATACTGGCGCCATGATCACTCTGATCTCAAGGTCGAGCTGGAGGAAAATCGGAAGGCCACACCTAGAGAAATACAACGCAATCGTAAACGCCGCCAATGGTACGAGGATCCCAACAAGTGGACGCGTCATGGTGGATTTTGCGTTGAAGAGTTCCGATGGAAGGCAGCATCACGAACAAGGATTCTGCTACGTCACCGAAGATCTCGACTTATTCGGTTGGGAGTGGATCCAGAAGATCCCAGATTTGGTGAAACCACTGCAGAAGTACATCAATGGTGTGACTATCCTTGCTGATCCTGCCGCCGCCTGCCGAGACGAGATCGTCGCCAAGTTGAAGACCGACTACGCCGATGTATTCAAAGATGGACTCGGACGATGTACGAAGACCAAGGCGACGCTCCAGTTGAAGCCCAATGCTCATCCAGTTTTTAAGAAGAAACGCCCCGTGCCGTACGCCTACATTACGGCTTTGGACGCAGAGATCGATCGCCTGCTCGAAGAAGGAGTGCTCTCTGCCGTCGACTATTCTGCCTGGGCAGCACCTATTGTCGTCGTGAAGAAAACAAATGGAACGCTACGACTCTGTGCTGATTTTTCAACCGGATTAAACGATGCCCTAATGCTACACCAGCATCCACTGCCCACTGCAGACGACGTATTCACCAAATTAAATGGCGGCACGACTTTCACGCAGATAGACTTCGCGGACGCTTATCTCCAAATCGAAGTCGACGACGAGGCGAAGGAGATTTTGAACAATTAATACGCACAGAGGACTTCTCCGTTACAACCGCCTCCCGTTTGGTATCAAATCTGCGCCCGGCATCTTCCAGCAAGTCATTGATTCCATGATTTGCGGACTTCAAGGCTGCGCTGCATACCTCGACGACGTTATCGTCACCGGCCGCACTATCGAGGAGCACGTCGCCAACTTGGAAGCCCTCTTCGAAAGGATATCCGATTATGGCTTCCGCGTCCGAATCGAGAAATGTAACTTCCTGATGCCACAACTCCGATACCTGGGAAACGTTATCGATTCAACCGGACGCCGACCCGATCCCGCCAAGATCGAGGCTATCCGCAAGATGCCACAGCCCACGGACATTGCCCAGGTGCGATCGTTCTTGGGAATGCTCAATTACTACGGCCACTTCGTCAGCGAGATGCGACAACTTCGTGCACCGTTGGATGCTCTTCTGAAGAAGGATGCGTCGTTCAAATGGTCTGCCGAGTGCCAAGATGCCTTCCAACGCGCCAAGGATGTGCTAGCCTCGGACCTACTGCTCACCCACTACGATCCCACAAAGGAGATCGTCATCGCGGCCGACGCATCGGAGTACGGGATAGGAGCAGTGATCAGTCACCGCTTCTCGGATGGAACAGAGAAAGCGATACACCATGCTTGCCGTTCCCTGACAGCTGCCGAGAAGAACTACGGTCAAGTCGAGAAGGAAGCTCTCGCCATTACGTTCGCTCTGCGGAAGTTCCACCGCTACATCCTCGGACGTCACTTCAAGCTGTTAACCGACCACAAGCCACTCCTAGCCATCTTTGGGAGCAAGAAAGGAGTGCCTGTCTACACGGCGAATCGACTGCAACGCTGGGCCCTCATAGTGAAGAGCTACGACTTCAGTATTGAGTACAGAAGCAGCACCAGTTTCGGACAAGCAGACGTCTTATCGCGCCTCATCGCTGAGCAATCTACAACCCAAGAAGACCAAGTCATTGCAGCGATCGAGATGGATGCGACGACTATTTTCGCCAACGCAACGACGAAACTGCCAGTCGACGCTGAAACAGTAGCAGAAGAAACCAAGAAGGATCCCGATCTGAAGAATATTTTCGAGTGGATCAGAGATGGAAAGTGGCCAAGGAAGTCGGATGTCGCAACCCGATTCAACTCCCTAAGAAGATCCCTTTCGACACAAAATGGATGTCTACTTTTTGGAGATCGCCTCGTCATTCCCGCAACCTTACGAAATGCCGTACTATGCGAACTTCACGATGGGCACCCAGGAATGACACGGATGAAGATGCTCGCCAGGAATTTCGTGTACTGGATGAACATCAACAACGACATCGAAGACTTCGTCAGATCTTGTCGCCGCTGCCAGGAAACTGCGAAGAGCCCTATCAAAGCAACCCTCTGCTCATGGCCGATGGAGGAGAAACCGTGGGATCGCATACACGCCGATTTCGCTGGACCGATGGAGGGGAAGATGTACCTCATCATCGTTGATGCCTTCTCAAAGTGGCCGGAGATCGTCGAAATGGCATCCACGACAACGAGCAGCACGATCAGAGAATTGCGCCGACTCTTCGCCCAATTCGGAAATCCACAAACGCTAGTGACGGACAACGGACCTCAATTTACTTCCAACGACTTCAGCGAGTTCTGCAAGAAGAACGGTATAAGACACATCAAGTCACCTCCGTTCCACCCGCAGTCTAACGGCCAGGCAGAACGCTTCGTAGATACTTTTAAAAGGAGTTTCGCGAAGATGAAGGAAACCTCGTCGCCGAGTGAAGCACTACAAAACTTTCTACTGAACTACCGCCGAACCCCTTGCCCTTCGACGCCAGGAGGACAATCACCAGCTGAAGCGTTTCTCGGAAGAGAGATCCGGACAAAACTCAGCCTCCTGAGGCCGTCCGCCACTCGGAAAGAAGTGATGCAAAACAAGAAGATGGAAGACCAATACAATCGCCACCATGGAGCACGGCAGAAGGAGTTTAACGTGGGTGATTCAATCTGGACAATGGATTATCGTTCTGGAACACCACGACAGATGCCCGGTCATATACAGCAAAGACATGGCAACAGGCTCTATGATGTCTCAGTAGATGGACAAATATGGAGACGGCACGCTAACCAATTGCGTCCTCGTTTCATCAAATTTCCATGTACTACAGAGCCAGACATCGAACTTTCCGAACTGCCGTTGCTTCCATGCTCGACGCCACCAACTACCACTACAGCCGCCACCAACCTGCAGACCACACCAACGATCGACACCTCTACATGCACGACAAATGATGCCTCAAGAGAAAAAGCAGCAAGAGTACGCCGTGCACCGCAACGATTGGTTATCGACCCGAGGAAGAAGACGTACACCTAGAGTGTCCATCTTAGGGGGGAGGTGTTGGATAGGCCGACACCGTGCCTGTGGAAAAGTGAAACAGTTTTTCCGCCTAAATGTTGATATCATATCGGGGGTATATAAACCCCACTGTTTTGTTGAGTTTATTCGTCTAATAAATATTCTTCTACTGCCGATTCTGCCTACTACCTCCGGATTCAACAAATATTACGGTATGTTTTAGAGCTTCTAAATGATTTGAACCAATAGGCTTACAGTAGCTGGCTGCCCGAAGTTTTTTTTTAAACGGGCAGTGGCCTTGCAGCTCATCGACAGGAGGATTAAATGGCTACTAAAGCTGGATGACGACTGATCTACAGTCAGCCTACTCCTGTAGTAAAGAAGGTGCTAGGCGCTGTGCTACTTGCCCTTAAGAAGGAATTTGAGGAGTATAGAGAGGGGCCAATAAAACATTTCTCATTGACATTCGAGGCGCTATAAGTTACACTTTATTAAATTCTGATCGGACATTTACCACCATATTAAAGAGCATATTAAATACTATCATGACACTCCGCCACAGCCTTCTGGACGAGCGCCATCGAGAGATTCTGGCACGCGACCGCGATGTGGTGCCTGAGATCAGCGAGATAGTCGATTTCTCCGCCACCGTAGACCACCCTATTGAACTCCGCCCGAACCGGGTAACTGAGGGATTCAGGTCAGGTGACCTACTTGGATATTCCATCTTCTTTAGGTACTCAGCCCCCTTCCATTCCAAGTAGGCGAGAGTTTCTCCAACGCCCTTCGATTCCACGTGGTGGCACCCAATGCTGTAGCAGTACGAAAGTTTCCAAGACGGTACGACGACATGATTGCAGGATATTGCTTACGATTTTTACGATGTAACCGTCAGCGCTCACCTTTAGTCCGAGGTCCACGAAGAAAATATCGGTCTTTCCATTCCAGGTACCGTCGGTCCATACCATCAACCCGCGCCTTGGCGACTGCGGTGAAGATGATGTCCTAGACCGTAGCGACGTTGTCGGAGCTGCTCGATGTTGGAGGTCTTCCAAGAGTACTGGTCTCCAGGTAGCTATCCATGGGTGACTCCATACTAGAAGTTTCGCAGCTGTTTGGAGGTGACATGAATTCCAAGGTCTTCTCCAGTCAGGCTGCGACTGGAGATGACTTCATATTTTGGTGTACATGAAGGTGATGGGCGAGAGCCAGCTCCGCTTATCGAGGAACATCTTGGGTATCTTCCGCCCTGGTACTCGTATCCACGTCCTCTGTCTGGGCTGCGAAAACTTTGCTGATATGTGACTCGGTCGAAGTGACTTTTTTTGCCCCCCCCCCCCTGCAGGCTTGCCAAGGAGTGATCAGCGAAGGTGAAAACTCCAGTGCAAAACTAGGACTGACAGTCCCAGATTAAAGCCCTAACAAGTGTATTTGCGCGAGCAGTGTGCAAACGGTTTGTTTGTACGCGATCATCGGACAGTGGTGTTGTGAATGATTCACTATCGGACCCAGCAACTTTGTGTTGACAAAAATGTCCCTGCCTGCGCTATCTGGCAGGTTTTCTGCTGGACAGGGCAGTGGGCGGGGCCAATGAAGGTGCGTCCGGCCAATGAGAGGAAAGATGGCACGGGTGCTCTCACCACTCGCTTTGCCGCTGCGTGTGAGGAAGCCGCTACCGCTCGAACTCAGTTACTTGCACGTACAGAGGAGCTAATTTACATCATCGTGTAGTGTGCTCTCAAGGGGCGGAAGAAGGGGGAGGGATGAGAGAAGAGAGAGTTCTGTTGGTTAATATAATTTTACGTCGTAGTGACTTCCCTGGGTAATACGGGAGCATTTAGACATGAGAGCGCTAAAAACTGTGCGTGCACAGTGTAACAACCGTAAGGGTCTCCTCACTCCAAAAGAAATGACATGCGATGGGGAAACTCCCCGTACCCCGCACGATGGCAGTTTTTACATTGGGGGAAGACTGGGAGTTTTAAAGAAAAGTCAAAAACTCCGAGGAAAGATAGGAGATGGGGAAGTGCGGCAAAGCAAAAAAATTTTGAATGAATCGTATTCTGCGAAATTTTACCAACGTCAGAGCGTACCTGGTGTCGATGAAGACGAAAAGCAAGAAGCAAGAGTTTATTGAAAACGATAATTTCCATATCAGCGGTTTACATACGTCACAATATTATTTAACGCTTTCACGAGGGAAAAGGGTTTGCATGTAAATACTTTTATATGGAACTTTTATATGGAATGATTGCATACAATTATTGTCATATTTGAACTTACAAAGAAAATATGATCATATTCAAATGAATAAGCGCGTCCTACAAACCGCATCCCAACTTTTGTTCATACGACGTCTTCTGAGCGGTGAGAGGGGGGGGGGAGGCTGGAAACATTGGTGCAAAACCTTCGTCTCTGTACCTTGTGCAGGGCTTCTTGCAACCTAGAGCGCGCAGCTACTTTAAAGACACATGGTACGCTCAAACACTTGGAGGGTGTATGAGACTATCAGCCCCCAGCTGTCGATGTGTCGTGGTCCCCCCGCCCAAACATGCCCAGGAATGGAGATACAGGACCGTGAAACACGCTAATTCCTCCATGCTCCGCCTTACACCTTTTTGCGGCGCAGATTCCCGTCCTTCATAACATCCGTCGTAAGCGCGCGTGTCGCGTGCGGCTCCTTGGCACTTTGCCAAGTCCTTTAATTGCGCTCTCAAATACAAGTAAAACGCGCGATTTCCTTGATTGCGGATAACATTGGAGGTGCTACAAAATAAGAACAGAAGATGATGACGAGGGCCAGAACTCAAAAGCAACTCGGCTGCATCTGCAGTATCCATCAGATGCCGCGCATTCCCAAAAAACATGAGAATAAAAACAGCCCAAGCGTCCCACTCGTTTGTTCTAAGCATTTCTATGGCTTTAGGCGCCGGATT
>MU933834.1:0-10586 GCA_036418165.1 Cooperia oncophora
CCCCTCCCCCAGCGATCCAAATATGACCCCCCTCCCTGTTTTGGAATCCCCAACGATGATATGCCCTGTCACCCGGGCAACGCTTCACATCATCTGAACCAATTCAGAGTTCGTCAAAGTCAATACAGCCGGCGCAGCAACACGGTAAAGTCACAGTTCAATTTCCACGAAATGCGAGTTTGGAAAAATGTGCTAAGACCCAAACACCCATTTAACGAGGAAAGTTTCTCGTATAATATAACCTTTTTCGGAACGATCCTTTAAATATTGTTGTTGTTCACAGAAATGAGGTTCATTCTTCCTGCGCACCTCAATAAGTGCTGAAAAACCAGGTGAAAATTAGTTGGTTTGAATTCCCATGGTACATGGTTCTGGCTGGATCGTCTCACATTAGTGCCGGTGGTCGTTCTCGAGTAGCGCACGCGACGGATAGTAGAGAATTGCACCCAAAGGGCATCATGCGATCAGACATTAAGGGGAAAATACGATTACAATAAATATCTGGACGTTTTGCAACACATAACGCTCCCTTTGGAGGCCCTATACAAAAAATTTTTCCGCAGCAACAGATGTTGGGAAAGTACAAAACTGTGAGGGGCGATCGATGCCATCATGAACGACGACATGCTCGCAGCAATGAGATTCTGCATCCTGCGTTCTCGTTCCCATTTTCAGAAAACGAATTATAATGGAAATAAATAGCAATAGATATCAGTAAAATTCGGGGAGGGGAGGAGGTGGGCATGGGGTCGTACAAGAGGAGGAGAGTCTGAAGGTGGAATTGTAATTTGCAAATTTATACTTCAGCTGCAGGACGTGCCCTACTACATCACTCCGGTTCTGTCGGGTCGGGCCCTGAATCATCTTTTTGCAGAAGAGATACAAATTTCGAGGTGTTTTCTCCTCCTTTCCGGTTCCGTCTAATGAAAAACCTAGAGAGACTATAGGTCAAGCAACAGATGTACCGGTCGTAGAGACGGAATCAGTAAAACCTTTGGCGAAGTTGTGCCACTATCTGAACGAGAGCTGTCTTGGGGAAGGGAAGGGAGAAGCCATCTTCTAATGAGGCTTAGTGAAGCCATTGAGAAAATTGAGTTCATGAAAAAAACGGATCGAATCAGCTCTTAAGGTTAGATCCCTGCAGGACACGTATCAAAGTGTCCCGAGTCTTCGAGAACTTTCAAGTTCCAGTAACCTTTGAAGATAACGTATGGAAGCAAATATACAGTTGCATTGCATGAATTCGGCTGCCGAAAAAAATAGGGTGAGGTCATGGACGTGCCGCTCTTATTTCTATGGGGCATACTGTAATCGGAAACACGCGTTTCCAATATGGGTCTGCCCTGCGAAACATCGCATCAGTCAGCAGTTAACAACTCGAGATCCCTGAGATCGGGTAGGCGTGGCCGCATGTTTCAACTTACCTTAAGGCGTCTACGCTTCTGATGGGATATTTTCATCTCGACACATTTGTTGTCGTGTCTCTGTTCCAGATACAGAGAACAAGATGACATTGCCCCAGGCTGGAATATTTCCAATTACCATGACCTTACAGTGTTCGAGATCTTGACCTAAAGGCTAATGTATTAGGCGATACAGCACCACGAGTATGCAGTTAATAGTCCCCGCAATACTGCCTTTCACCTCTTTCAGTACTTGCCGCGGATAGGCGGAGAGCAGTGTTCAGACTAGCCATCTGAAGACAGACAAGAGTCACCACACGGAAAAGCGCTTTCCCCTTTAACATGAGTCCACCTTCTGGGCCCCAAAGAACGATTCCGCTAAGTGGGCGCTTAAGTGGACCTACACACGTGCGCGAAATCGCTGACCGTGCCGTCTCCGCCTCCTCTTCACCCCGCCACCCCGCCAGCGCGCTTACTAAATGTTGAAGTCGTTTAGTGAAGACCGGAATGCTACACGACTCATTGGGTTACTTGTGGTTGTTATTACTTCTTTAAAGGTTTACAAGTCTCATTCTGGTGAAAGCTGTGAACTGTATGAAGCCGGGAGGCAAGCGTCGTCGAAGCCACCGGCAGGGTAAAACCTTGTTACCGCTCTTTGTACAGCTCGCAAAATGCGCTCCTCTATTTGACTACGTGGATGAGCAGAGCAAAACGGCACTAAAATGCCCCCCGCCCCCCCTGTTGTCGCTTGCTGGTCTTCATGCGATCCTACAAAACACGAGGAATGTGTGTTGTTTACCCTTCGGTTTTTTTTTTTGTTACACCTAAGCTTTTGGTACACCCCTCCCACAGTACACCCTATCCACTTATGAGGAGTAGAACTCGACACAGAGTCGCTGATTAACCTCTTTGTGGAGCGCGCCACGCACACAACTTTTATTCAGGAATCAGTGATTAATAACTTTCACAGGAAGTTATACTTTCACAGGAATATGTATCAAATGAAATAACGCTTCGAGCCAGCTGATAGGTTCTTTGTCGCCTTTGGGTAATGTCACTTACAGCTTCGCAGCGTAGTTTCATTTATTTACATTTATTTGTCATGAATTCCTCATGACTATCTGAATGGAAATAGTGCTCTCCATAGCGACACACAAAAGCACCATAATGTCTTTCACTCATTGACACAGAGATCGCCACTGCTCTGATCATAGACACCTGCACAAAAGACTCCCTGCCCCTCCCATCAAGTTATTTACTATCCCTAAGTTGCGCTTACCGCACCACATGCTTACCCTGATTCCACAACATTGATTTACATTGACAAAAGCCCAGAAAGTTGAGATGGCTTCCCTACTTCTATATTCCAAATCCCAGAGATGGGAGGGGCGTGGCTCCGCACTTCGAGATTTGGGACTGCCTAGGAGACAGCTATACTTTTCTCTAGTGGTATCCTTTCTGTTTGAGACAGTTGTCGTCTGGCTTGGGTTAGACAGAGATATGATTCCAATTGCCTCAAAACCAAAATATCTCGCCAAAGCGCAGCTAAAAGGTATACGCAGCCACGCCTACTTTGTTCTCAAGATAGGGGTACCTACGAAATCCAGGCAGCTCACGTATTACAGTACGGAGTAATGACTGCTGAACATTTCATGGAATTGAGAAGATCTTGTTAATTAGATCCGGTACCAGGATCGGTAGTCATGCCGTCAAACCATCGAACCCTACCAGAAAACCCATCCATAAGTTAGGCCGTCTTAATTATTTAATATTTACAGATCACCCTGGGATTTAATTCAGTCGGTAGTATCATACTGAATAATCGCCAGCCTTTTTTGATGTAATTTATTTTATAAACTTCAGTAAAAAATGAACGGGTAACCAACCGCTAGGTTCAAATCTTTCAAACCGGTTCTACTATCAGTAGTGAAATCTTTGCCTTCAGTCGCAGAAAAGATGACTTTTTTCTTCGTGACATCATACTACGAAACTCACTTCTTCCAGGATAGCTTTATCAAACGCCGATAAAAAATTCGGAGAGCATTTGATGGTGACCCGAATATAATCAGCTGCACTCTAGCATGTTTGGCTTGCAAAAGAATAAGAAAACAAAGTAGAGAACTTCATTAAAAGCTCGATAATATCAAAATTCCAGAATACACATTTCGAACAAAACAATTATAACAAAGTCCAATAAACCCGAAAAAGCCATAAAAAGCGATTCAATTATTATGCATTAGTCATGCCGATTCACCTTTCACAATGCTGTCGAGCCGATTCGAAAAAGCATCAAACGAGAAAAATTCTCGAACGCGTTTCGGTCCCTGAAAACATTGAAATATTACTCTCTGGTATTACTCTCGTTTTTCTCGAGAAAAAGACGGACTGCTAGCCTTCTCAAAGCACCTCTAACAGGGAGTCGCTCGTCAGACGTGGCGCGCTTTTTGAAAACGGTTTTTTGCATTGTGTAGGGGCACGTTCATGGACTACCAAACTGACGTTCATTTTTCCTAAATGGCTCTTTGAATACCAAAAAAGGAGTGAAGAAGAAATGTAAGGAAACGGGCTGGTTTTGAGCTTCTATGGGCTCCAAATCACTTCCAACTTTGACCAGTGGCTGAGTAGTGGGTCCTTATAAAGGCACTATAGGTATCGAGGAGGAAAGTAGTCGCAAATGGGGTCTTATTTGCGGCACGTGATTGACAGCGAACGCCTCTGGGCGGCTTGTCGGGATGGTTTCTTCAATGATGGGAGCGGTGTTCAGCTACAACGATCAGAAATGGTTCTAGTGAAATCAGCGTGGAGGATTCTCAATCGGAACGTTAGGGTGGGTGTTGATGGTTCGACTCCCCTCGGCGTGCCAATTTTTGCATTTTTTAGTTTTGCTACCCTCGCCTCCATAAATGTCTCTGCATGAGGATAACATGGATATTTGCCATTTATGGGCAAATTCTTACCTGTAGGATCCGCGACTCGGTATTATAACACTATTACAGTTTTCTCCTACAATTAGGCAAGGCTGCTGCCGAAAACTGATTTTTACGTGTAAGTAAGTGATGAGATTATCAATTTGGTACTTAATTTTAGCTGTGGTGCCATTTGACTCCGATTTGCATCCACATCACTCTCCTACGGAATTCACTATGGAAATCCATACAAGGGACGTTTCGCGCTATCCTGCCGTCAGATTGCGTCAGCGCCAGAAATAAGTGTCAGAATCGTGTTCAGGACCATCAATAACCCCTATAGACGAAGAATCGCTCAAAAAAATTTTTCCGACCGTCTTTGGTTAAGGCGGCCCATTTGGTCGACGATTATGACCGAAGTCCTACACCTTGCCAAGGGCGGTGACGTAAAGATGACGTAGCGCGCCGCCGAGCAGCCGCATCGCGAATTCGTTGCACCAAAGGTCCTTCCACGCAGTTATAAGTCTGGATGCATGTGGAATACGTGAACAACCATCGTGGACCTTTGTCGACCCCTAGCGGGTGCTCACCGACGAAGGTGTCATTCTCCTCCAGCCGCAGAACAGAGTCGTTTAAGTTTGCAAAATTCCAAATGCACCTGGAGGGATGTCTGGATTTTTCTTTTCCCAGTGGTGCATCTTGTTGTCAGTTTTATGTTTACTAATCAGTAAATGGGAAGGTTTAAATAGCAGGCAAAGTAGGATTTCAGTGGAGAGGCTCGGTGTACACAATCCAATACACACACCCAAAAAGGTCGAAAAAATTTTTTGAGCGATTCTTCGTCTATAGGGGTTATTGATGGTCCTGAACACGATTCTGACACTTATTTCTGGCGCTGACGCAATCTGACGGCAGGATAGCGCGAAACGTCCCTTGTATGGATTTCCATAGTGAATTCCGTAGGAGAGTGATGTGGATGCAAATCGGAGTCAAATGGCACCACAGCTAAAATTAAGTACCAAATTGATAATCTCATCACTTACTTACGTAAAAATCAGTTTTCGGCAGCAGCCTTGCCTAATTGTAGGAGAAAACTGTAATAGTGTTATAATACCGAGTCGCGGATCCTACAGGTAAGAATTTGCCCATAAATGGCAAATATCCATGTTATCCTCATGCAGAGACATTTATGGAGGCGAGGGTAGCAAAACTAAAAAAATGCAAAAATTGGCACGCCGAGGGGAGTCGAACCATCAACACCCACCTAACGTTCCGATTGAGAATCCTCCACGCTATCCACTAGGCCATCCGATCGTTGTAGCTGAACACCGCTCCCATCATTGAAGAAACCATCCCGACAAGCCGCCCAGAGGCGTTCGCTGTCAATCACGTGCCGCAAATAAGACCCCATTCGCGACTACTTTCCTCCTCGATACCTATAGTGCCTTTATAAGGACCCACTACTCAGCCACTGGTCAAAGTTGGAAGTGATTTGGAGCCCATAGAAGCTCAAAACCAGCCCGTTTCCTTACATTTCTTCTTCACTCCTTTTTTGGTATTCAAAGAGCCATTTAGGAAAAATGAACGTCAGTTTGGTAGTCCATGAACGTGCCCCTACACAATGCAAAAAACCGTTTTCAAAAAGCGCGCCATATCCTGAACGACCTCCCTGGTTAGATAACAATCGATGGTCAAAGTGGAAGCTAACTGTGGCTGGTTACTAAATGAACCTCAGGGCGGAATGTCTGTCAGTTACGGTGAGCTAACCCTGCACACTACGTTAGCATTCCATTCGGGACCCTGAGAAAGATTAGCCCAAAGTTTTCCGCTACCGTCAGTCGTGAACAGATCTCGCAGTCTTGGGGTATGGTGCTTAATCCCTTATCAGCTAAGGAAGAATTATCTCGTAGAAGGGTTTGGCATTTGGTCAGGCAACCTCATTCGATTTCCATCTTCTAGGCTCCGAAGAAGACGATATCGACGAAATGTTAGCCGCTTGAATCCACTGCCAACCTTGTGTGGGGTTGTGAGTAAATGAACCTTCTACTGTAGGTGGTTACCTAGGTTCATAGCGGATGTTGCCTTTTGGACGCACTCAGTTTTGGCTGCGAGCTCATTTATTAAGTGTCCAAGATCAACAAATTCGCTGAAAACCTGTATACATGGGTAATTTAGCATCCTGATTACGATTATGACAACTACACAGTCGGATCGCCCGGCTGACGCCGAGCTCTCCTCCTTCTTTTTAGCTCGGCTTCGCCGAGCTGGCCTGGCTTCGCCAGGCGCACATCTAACGGGATGGAATTTGCTAATTGCCTGAGCTGCTCATATTGCGCGCTAGTGGTCGAATCATAATAGACAGAGTGACCTAGCGAAATCTGCACCCCTCACATTTGCAGAAGGCGTGCTGGTTTCGGCCATAACGCACATTCTATACGTTGATCTTAGAAATATATTGGAAGTACAGAATATCAATATGTGTTGCGCAGTAGATGAAAAATTCCGTTTTTATTACCTGCATCACAGCACCAACGATGAGCGATTAACTTGTCATTAACATGCAATAAACCTGCTAGGGTTGCATGAATGGTTGCAGACGACAATATTTAGGCTACGTTCGTTGAATATCTTACGGACTACTTTGTTATTCGTTCTCATCATCATCATGATTAAATGTTGAAAAGCAACAAAAAAGTGAAATACTCACTGAACGCATAAAATCTGTTCCAATATTGAAGTTTTTGATTTTTCCAAACTTCCTGTTTCAGGCGAAGTATATACCCCCCTAGTGGGATGAGTACATTTTAGTGCTATCAGAGGAGTGATGGCTGTGGGAAAATTTCGCTTACTGAGAGGCTTTTTTGGCAGTGTAGTGGTCAGAGATGTCGTGAGAATGTCCCCTTATCTTTACTTATCAATTGATAAAATTGCTTGTCACCCGTCATCAATGTCGCTATCACTAAAACTCCATAATTTCGTGGTGTAGAGGCTCCAGCGTTTGATTGAACAACAACTGCATCGTTCTCTATCAGGCCCTATCAGCTGTTATCATTTCTTGTCACCCGCCGTCGCATTCTCCACCTTCCCCTTGATATCATTTGCTGAAATCAGCGCCTAACTGATGCTATGTACCGCGTTATAAGTATGTTGTCACTCTAACTCCCTTTATCAGCGGCTAGCAGTTCTTGTCACCCACATATTCCTGTGCCATAACCTATATCATACCTTGAAAAAACGCCCCAGTGTTCCAGTCGGACCGTCCCTCTGCTTCCTTCTCTTGCGCATGCTCAGATCGGGCTGAGCACGCGCAGGGGAAGGAAGCAGAGGGGGGGGGGCAGTGCCCCCCCTCCCTCGGCCCCACCCCACCCTGCCCCCGCACGAGCACACGTCCAGCTGCCACGCCAGCAGCTCGTGCAATGGCTCGGAGTGTACCGAATGGTTGTCTTATATAGCGGAGGCCGATATCACGATCAAAACATTGGATTGATACTTCCGCACCGATTTGCCTGTTTGCCTAGCGGTCGTTTTCGCCTCCAGCGAACTCGAACCCGTGAAGCATTTTGCGGACGGACAGACATACATACATACATACATACAAACCGACACACAAAGTTACTGGTTTATAGAATAGAAGGATAGTGGGATGAGTACATTTTCTAGTGCTATCAGAGGAGTGATGGCTGTGGGAAAATTTCGCTTACTGAGAGGCTTTTTTTCAGTGTAGTGGTCAGAGATGTCGTGAAAATGTCCCCTTATCTTTACTTATCAATTGATAAAATTGCTTGTCACTCCGTCATCAATGTCGCTATCACTAAAACTCCATAATTTCGTGGTGTAGAGGCTCCAGCGTTTGATTGAACAACAACTGCATCGTTCTCTATCAGGCCCTATCAGCTGTTATCATTTCTTGTCACCCGCCGTCGCATTCTCCACCTTCCCCTTGATATCATTTGCTGAAATCAGCGCCTAACTGATGCTATGTACCGCGTTATAAGTATGTTGTCACTCTAACTCCCTTTATCAGCGGCTAGCAGTTCTTGTCACCCACATATTCCTGTGCCATAACCTATATCATACCTTGAAAAAACGCCCCAGTGTTCCAGTCGGACCGTCCCTCTGCTTCCTTCTCTTGCGCATGCTCAGATCGGGCTGAGCACGCGCAGGGGAAGGAAGCAGAGGGGGGGGGGGCAGTGCCCCCCCTCTCGGCCCCACCCCACCCTGCCCCCGCACGAGCACACGTCCAGCTGCCACGCCAGCAGCTCGTGCAATGGCTCGGAGTGTACCGAATGGTTGTCTTATATAGCGGAGGCCGATATCACGATCAAAACATCGGATTGATACTTCCGCACCGATTTGCCCGATTTGCCTAGCGGTCGTTTTCGCCTCCAGCGAACTCGAACCTGTGAAGTATTGTGCGGACGGACAGACAAACATACAAACATACAAACCGACACACAAAGTTACTGGTTTATAGAATAGAAGGATAGTGGGATGAGTACATTTTCTAGTGCTATCAGAGGAGTGATGGCTGTGGGAAAATTTCGCTTACTGAGAGGGTTTTTTGGCAGTGTAGTGGTCAGAGATGTCGTGAAATGTCCCCTTATCTTTACTTATCAATTGATAAAATTGCTTGTCACTCCGTCATCAATGTCGCTATCACTAAAACTCCATAATTTCGTGGTGTAGAGGCTCCAGCGTTTGATTGAACAACAACTGCATCGTTCTCTATCAGGCCCTATCAGCTGTTATCATTTCCTGTCACCCGCCGTCGCATTCTCCACCTTCCCCTTGATACCATTTGCTGAAATCAGCGCCTAACTGATGCTATGTACCGCGTTATAAGTATGTTGTCACTCTAACTCCCTTTATCAGCGGCTAGCAGTTCTTGTCACCCACATATTCCTGTGCCATAACCTATATCATACCTTGAAAAAACGCCCCAGTGTTCCAGTCGGACCGTCCATCTGCTTCCTTCTCTTGCGCATGCTCAGATCGGGCTGAGCACGCGCAGGGGAAGGAAGCAGAGGGGGGGGGGCAGTGCCCCCCTCCCTCGGCCCCACCCCACCCTGCCCCCGCACGAGCACACGTCCAGCTGCCACGCCAGCAGCTCGTGCAATGGCTCGGAGTGTACCGAATGGTTGTCTTATATAGCGGAGGCCGATATCACGATCAAAACATTGGATTGATACTTCCGCACCGATTTGCCCGTTTGCCTAGCGGTCGTTTTCGCCTCCAGCGAACTCGAACCTGTGAAGTATTGTGCGGACGGACAGACAAACATACAAACATAAACCGACACACAAAGTTACTGCTTTATAGAATAGAAGGATAGTGGGATGAGTACATTTTCTAGTGCTATCAGAGGAGTGATGGCTGTGGGAAAATTTCGCTTACTGAGAGGGTTTTTTTCAGTGTAGTGGTCAGAGATGTCGTGAAAATGTCCCCTTATCTTTACTTATCAATCGATAATATTGCTTGTCACTCGTCATCAATGTCGCTATCACTAAAACTCCATAATTTCGTGGTGTAGAGGCTCCAGCGTTTGATTGAACAACAACTGCATCGTTCTCTATCAGGCCCTATCAGCTGTTATCATTTCCTGTCACCCGCCGTCGCATTCTCCACCTTCCCCTTGATATCATTTGCTGAAATCAACGCCTAACTGATGCTGTGTACCGCGTTATGAGTATGTTGTCACTCTAACTCCCTTTATCAGCGGCTAGCAGTTCTTGTCACCCACATATTCCTGTGCCATAACCTATATCATACCTTGAAAAAACGCCCCAGTGTTCCAGTCGGACCGTCCCTCTGCTTCCTTCTCTTGCGCATGCTCAGATCGGGCTGAGCACGCGCAGGGGAAGGAAGCAGAGGGGGGGGGGCAGTGCCCCCCCTCCCTCGGCCCCACCCCACCCTGCCCCCGCACGAGCACACGTCCAGCTGCCACGCCAGCAGCTCGTGCAATGGCTCGGAGTGTACCGAATGGTTGTCTTATATAGCGGAGGCCGATATCACGATCAAAACATTGGATTGATACTTCCGCACCGATTTGCCTGTTTGCCTAGCGGTCGTTTTCGCCTCCAGCGAACTCGAACCCGTGAAGCATTTTGCGGACGGACAGACATACATACATACATACAAACATACAAACCGACACACAAAGTTACTGGTTTATAGAATAGAAGGATAGTGGGATGAGTACATTTTCTAGTGCTATCAGAGGAGTGATGGCTGTGGGAAAATTTCGCTTACTGAGAGGCTTTTTTTCAGTGTAGTGGTC
>MU933837.1:0-10224 GCA_036418165.1 Cooperia oncophora
GCCAAGGTTGCCATATTCGCTCAGAACTTGGCCCCGGAGCGCCTATAGCGAGGGCGCCACGCGCAAAGGATATGACATTCTACTTTACAAACTTTAAGCAGGTCGAGGTGCTAGAATTTGCTCACGTGGTTCGACTACGAGAGACGGTAAACAATTTTGATCCCGTATTTGTGAGCAATATTTTAGACCCCTTTTACATACAGACCATGACATTAGCGCTGAGAATTCTACGGGAATTGAACGGCATTGGAAAACCTTGGGATATTTCAACTCTGCACCGTTCAACCTAAAGTTCAACCTAACTTCGGGTTTTCTCCAGGTTCAGACCAATGTTCGAAGTGGAAGTACAGTCTTACTCTCCGCCGGCACAGAGTTGCCAGACTGCTGAGTTTGGTGCAGCGCCAGCCAGTTTTCCACCGACTAAGGAAACTGACAACGGACCACAATTGGCGGAAAACAGGCTAGCGCTACGTCGAACCCAGTTCCGCCTCTGACACGCCACGATATAGGTAGCGGGCACTAGTGAACTTGGACTTTCGACCCATCACAGTTATGCGAATGGATTTATAACTTTTTGCACTCGTTGTCTCCCACGTGCTTTCCCTTTACAGGGTTGTTTACTGAATACGTCAAAAGGAATGAGTTTCTGAGTCAGTACGTAATATAACTCTTCTTGTATTTCCCACCTCCAGCCAATCCTTTAGATGTTTCAGGATTCCGGCTACGCAGAAATGAGCGCAGTCAAAGGAAATCCAATGCTCGGTTCGACTCCACAACTTGACAACTCAGGTGGGTTCTTATAGTGAACCCGCTCGCCTACACACCTTGGACGGAACTGGCCACGCGGTGGTGAAGGGGTTCACTGCAACTTCATCCTCTCGCACTTCCAGAAGTATCGAATAGGATATTGGAAAATTGAACACTGAGAACTGAGGACTATTGTATCATTGAAATAGTTTGCCCTTTCTCGTTACATCTTGAGAGAAATCGATTGCTGCAACTGCGATATTGCTGACAGTGTTGCTTAGAATACTTCAAACAGGTTATCATGAGTACGAGTAGATAACTGTTGACTGATGGTATTGGCCTTCGGCAGCAGCGGCAGGCAATACCTTAGGAAGTCTTCGGGCCGGCTTATACATATACCACCTTTTTCGAGCGATTAAGCGGTCAATCGAGTCTGTGTTCTGATCTCTGTAAGGCTCGGTGAGGCGCCTTCGTCGTTTTACTTCTGGAATTAGAGTGTAACAAAACAGTAAAAAGAAACAACTGTATTGAAATAGCATTTTGCTACAGCTCTCTCATCGCCTTTCATTTGTACCCGGTTAGAAAGCGTCACATCGCTGAAGGTGGATAGCGCAATCATTAGACCCTCACAAACATCACAGCGTCTTCACAAAGTCTTCGATCATATCCTGACGCACTCATCCCGTCAAAAGAGCATGCCATAGTTCATGAAGGCTTAAATGATATTGGACCGTGAACCACTGCCTCATTTTCACGCCTTTTTTACAAATCAAATGCCAGGCTAATCAGTGTCAGGCTTATATTGCGGAAACAGGCTGAACTTCATTTGGAGGAAAAGTCCTTTGTAGTTTGCCGGCTCAAGGTGTGAAATAAGGAAGTCTGTGCCGGTGTTTGTGCATCCCAACCCGCTTCAACAACTTCGGATTTCAGCGGATCTCAGTAACACCTGTCAAAGGACCAGGTCTGAAGTTGGGACTGTACCTTGTAGTATTTCATGTTCACATGGCCCTAGTGGAAGTTGTATAAAGTGGGATTTCGGAAGCGTTGATCGATCCCTAGCTTCCATAGCTTTTGCAGTGAGGAAAATTCAGCAATGGGCGCGACCCATCTCCCATGGCTTTTCTTCTCTTAGACGTATGCATCGAACGTTACTTACTCTTTCCCCTCCACCACTTACAACCAAATGAAAATCTCATTAGCAAGAGATATTTCACCTGTATAAGGTTTCCCGATATTCCTAACTCTCTCTCTCAAAACTCCCGCTTCTTTCACATTGACGACTCTTGTCAGGCATCAAAAACGTCCCCTCCCTCTTTCTCTAAGCATTTCTCAGGGATGTGTCTTGCGCCCTACCATGCTTAGTTCCGGGCTTTGATTTGCGCTTGTCTTTTTTTAATTACTGTGTTCCTGTTGTTGACAGGCGTTGCCGTAGCAATGGTTGCGAAATCGGTTCTTTATTAAGTGCAGTGGCAGTGAGTAATGAAGAGCCACCCTCGCTATCATTCCTCCTGTCCTAACAGTTATGAGCGCCTGCTATAGAGGATGAAATAAAAGCTATCGCTCTTCGTTGTGGAAATCCACAGTTTTCTACTCTTTTGCAGAGCTCATACATCAAGTGACCCTTGGGAGATGTCCGCTTTCTTCTTCTCCCGAGCTCATCCGGTTTGGGTGTTTCATCTCCTGATTTTGTGCACTTTGAATACGAAGAAATCTCTCATTACAGACCGAGTAGCCAAACTGAATAAGGGAATAAGGGAGTTAACTAAACAGATCGATATGCGCCACGCATCCGACTCCCATCCAGATTCACAAAGCCGTTGTTTTGTTTCAGCAGCCAGGCAACTGTTTAGCAGTCCCTATTGAGTTCGGTTCAGGAGGATAGTTCAGTGATGTTCCCAGGGCATGGCAACGAGGAGCGAACAACTACAGTGAAAGGATTAATCAAATTCATCACTGAACCCGATTTATGTGAACGAATTAAGAAAAAATGGGTCATCCCTCCTATTTCCTTCGTATTCCTGTTATCACGAGACAACCTGACCACTTATCCGGTGAGGGAAGTAGAGGGGAGGGGGGGGGGGGGCGGTGCCTCGGCTCAGATAAAAGACGTCGAGAAAAAGGTCGCCAAAAACGATGATACAACTTTCTGCTACTCGGTACCCGGAAATATAGAAGACTTGTTGGCTTGGGAGATATGCAGTAGGCAAACCACCACTATTATATTCATTTATCCGTTTCACTCCTACAAGTGGATGAAAGTTCCGAATGCTTCTCAGCACTCACTACCCACACAAGTCCCATCCAGACTTACCACAATGTGTGCAAAGACCCTTTGGCTACATATTGCACTCAAACCCTCCCCAACCCGCATTCCAGGCATGGTGCTTATCCATTTCGCATCGAAGCCCGTCCAAGCCGACCAAGCCTGCTATACCTTCGCAGTATCTAGCAGTGAACCCATCTGGGCCCGTTCAGAAAGATGTTTCATATACATCGTCTTGCCCTCGAAAGTGGTTCTGTAGGGATAAAGGAAGGGATGAAATTTTCGCTGTTGATCAATCCCTTTATGCGATGCGCACACATTCTACTTCTATTCAGAACTGTAGTGGCTGATTCAATGCCATTTTCCCATACAATAACTTGCAGGGACAGCCGATGTACTTGCCAGTGTTCTTATCATCCCAGACGAATCTGGTACAATTTTACCGCCCCCGGGGCAGAATGCCTGGCTGGCATGGACCGGTCTGGGATATCGCATTTCGAAAAAGGGATTCATCAAAGTGGAGCATTTCGTCCCCTGCATTTGTGAGCATTCAGACGCCATTTGTTATTTGAATTATTCTGAGACTGAATGCATGACTAATCTTTCAAAAATGCCCAATATACGTAGGAAAGGATTAGTTCATGAATAGCAACAAGCAACAGGAAATGTCGTCAGATCCGATTGAATGAGTGTCCCTCGCCTACGTAACCGCTCTGTCTGAAGATGTTGAGACTGCTCTGGGAGTAAATGGTAAATGGTAAATGGTCCATCGGTGTAGTGGGCGACAACCATATCCTAGCTGTTCGACTAGAAGCGAAACTAAGAGAAATTCTCGTATTTTTCTCGTTGGAACTTCAATTTGGTGAGATGCTGTCTTGTACTGGGAGGCACACGCTGTAAGCATCTCACTATTCGTTGAGCTTTACATGAACATGCACTCCAAAGTTGTCTAGGGTGTTCTACTCTGCATTCGCTTCGAGGTCAGAAAGGTCATGAAAAAGTAATTACTCACCTTGCCCGAAACTATTGAGCTAGTAAGATTCAGCTGGACTTCACTACGCCCTCCGGAGGTGTGTCTGGCGATTACATAGCTTATCCGCTCCTCGAAGATAAGGAGGTCCTTTTCCCGACTCCATTTCACCCTGGCAGCTACTGCGCTCTGGGTAGGATTCGTGCTGTTTTGGGACACTTATAGTCTATGTTCTGCTTTGAGAAAGACATGGATGAATTAAGTGTGGCCAAAACAAATGTCTAGGAAACGCACTTACAAACAAAGCTTTTCGCAGCCACACTCTCCTCTTATACGGTTCATAAAATGGCTGCGCCTAATCCCTTTCCGGCGTGTTCGCTGGACGCAAATCGCGAGCTCATCCATGATGTACCACTTCGCCAGTACAGCATGTATGGTGACATCGCCGGATCCTCGCAACTTCACCGTCGCCGCATTTGCTCCAGTGAGGTCAAAGCCTCAACAATAGTGCGGTGGGGCGCTGTTTATCGACGGGGGCATTCTGTTTCATAGATTTGCCAACCCATCTAGGTACCCTTTTTTCGAGTTGACACGTTTTAGGATGGTGGCTAGACGATCTTGCTCCAGCTTCACAAGCGTTCACAAGTTTTACCAGAGTGAGATTTGTAAACCGGAACCAGGGAAGCAATTATAATACAAAATGCCCCTCTCGTCGATAAATAGCGCATGCGGTGGGAAAGTCCTGTCACCGTTTCTTGAAAATCCATAAGTTCTGACTCTTCAATGATACCATAGTGTATGTTTTACATCTGTAGAACACTCTTGAGCCTATCCGTAAGAGATACGTATAAGCGGCAGCCCTTCCTTAAAGCATGAGGCACGAAAGTCTGGTGGTCTGACAGTGCTAGCAGGTGCTATATAGCGGAAAACGGCGGAAAAAACCAAGTGAAATGGTTAGAAACCTGCGAGGAAAGCCTTCGTTCTCCATGACTCAGAAAGTAATTGCGGACCCGGTTTCTCGAGTCAATAAGCGTTACGCTATGTACTGCTGCACCTATGTACTCATACATCCATGCAGCACCGCAGCCGCTTTCGCAGCAATCCTTTTACGCCTTCATTATATTTTTACTTAACACGATGACAGCCTTCAGAGCATGCAGTTACCGGTCGTCCATCTGTGGGCGGGAGTCCGGGTAGGTATGTTGCAGCTTGATGAGGTCTCATAAGAGCACCTTTCGTTGGAAAAGACGCTACGCAGCGCCTGCTCAGGGACGAGAAATTCCATCCTAACGGGCCTTAAATGCTACTTGTTTAGGGATTTGTCGTGCCAACTGCCTCTGAGCGCCTTTTCCAACGAAGCTACCGTTATAAGGCCCTACCAAGCTGCAACATACCGACCTGGACGCTCACCTCGCCTCCCGCCCACGAATGGACGACCATACTTGATGCTCGCATTGCTTCATTTGCGGAGTAAAGTATGAAAAGAAGGGATTGACATGATGGATTTCATGCAGCGGTGCTGCCTGGATATATGGGTATTACATACGTGTAGCCGTGGCCTACCGTAGCGGCAAGATGCCCACGAGAAACTCGTCCGAATTGTTTTTTAAGTTATTTTAAAACGAGGGCTCTTCTTCGCAGGTTTTTGACAGTTTCACATCATTTTTTTCCGCCAGTTCTCTTTATATAGCACCGTGCTAGCATTTAGACCAAATGCCAAGTTATCGTGCAAACTGACCTTAAAAAGTCAAGCTCTAGGCAAGCCAAGTCGGACATACATCACGATTCTGCTATTTGCAGGATGCGAGTAGAAGGTTCCACTGGCAGCTGCTCCCGCATGGGTATTCGGTCACTGCTAGAGTTTGCTCCACTTATCACTTAAAAGCTGTTCGGGAAAAGCGGCCAAGACAGGCTTCCGCACACCCATTGCGTAATTACACGACACTCCACATTGCTAAGGTGGCCTGTCAAAAATTGTAGAGCGAGCTTATGACACAGTACTCGGCTCTCTATGCTGTTCTATTGCCCAATAGTGTCTTGGCTCTTCCCGTGCGCTGACCGCTCGATATTCTACTGACCAACCGCTCACTCATCCAGTACTAGTAGTAGACCAGTTTTTGGAGGCTTGTCTTTATATTTCCTTGTTGGTATGTCCTTTAGCGACTACAATCATCAATTTTGACCCCCTAGTCATGTGATTCCAAAAGCAGGGGGGGATCTTTTGGTTGACGGAGCCTATTCTTTGGGACATTCAACTAGAATCTCAAGCGAGTGCGCTCACCTCCATTCGTAGCCGCCGCCACCGCTTTATTTAGAAAATTTCAAGAGCAGTTCAAATCTAAATCGAGGTGAATTAAATTAATGTACTCCCTAATCCTGGCTTGAACTCAACGAGCTTTGGCGAGAAGAGGGAAGAATTTCCAGAAAAACGGATGACTGACAGCGCTTGTCCCTTTTTCTGTCACTCTAGCCATTCTGTTTCCTTTCAAAAAATGTTTCTTTGACTTACCAGGCAATGTAAAAGCTGAGAAGTCTTGGAAGATACCAAGCTGAGACGTTGGAAAAGCTGAATTTTCTAACATCGCTATTTTTAAGGGTATGTAGGGTTACGACTCCAGGAATAGTACCGGAACTTTCTGTTTTTGGACGAATCCCTTCAGCGCACAAGCATCATGGTCGATATCGCTGCAACCATTCGGGGTGGTGTCAGGAGGGAAATTGAGCCTCTCTTAGCAGAGAACCCAACCATAGTATCAGCTATCAACCGATTCAGCGAAGAAAACAAGCCTATTGTAAGAAAAAATCTGTGGGTGGTGGCTCACACGTTTACTTCTTGAAACCGCCCCGACCGATTATCAACTGTATGTTCGTGGATAATAGGAATCGGAAAATCACACCTCCCTTCGGAGCAAAACATACTAATAAATCTATACTATAACGTCAACCCTTGCATTACTCGCAACACCGCTGACGTAATTCAATTCTCTATATGGCGCTTAGCTAAATGAGCAGGCCCGCCAATGAGCTGGTAAAAACGCTGAAGCAAATTAGGCTCAGCTGTGCATCGTCAGTACGGAGTAGCGCTATGGTATAATCGCATAGTAGTGGATAATAGGCATTCCTGCAGAATGCATTGGGGAAAGGTGAAGGTATCACGTCATCTCATTCAAAAACGCGGAACGTTCTATTCAAAAATAGGTCAAGTACATCCCACTTTTATCAATGACCCGCTCCCAGTGCCTGGGAGCGAGATCCAGTGGCGCCTTCATTTTCTCAACAGGAGTAAATTGCTCTTTATGCCCATTTTGGCGGAATCACACAACGTTTGTAGCCTTCCCGCTTTGGAGCGTTGCCTTCTCGCTGAGACACGAATAGGTGCGAAATTCGCACCGGCTGCAGGTCGCGCGGATAGGACACTGCAGCATTGTTTTGCTGTTAACCAGACTGCCGCAATAGTACGGTTGTTGGCCTGGCCTGTGACGACGCAGCGTGTGGCCTTCTCTGTATGAGTTTCTCATCTGCATTCATACAGAATTGACGTTGTGAGTTTTCGTCTGTAGTACAAAACCACCCATATTTCGTCTACGGCCACGGTGCGTTCTCGCAGTGACGTCTTAAAGACACATAGCTCAAACACATTGAGGGTGTATGAGACTAACAGCCCCCCAGCTGTCGATGTGTCGTGGTTTCCCCGCCGAAACTGCACGGGGTCCGAGTACGGGACCGTGGGAAAGGCTTATTCCTTGCTACACCGCCCAAAATGCACCGCGCGCAAGTTGCATTTCGCCGCGCGCAAGTTGCATTTCGGGCGGCGTAGCAAGGAATAAGCCTTTCCACGGTCCATAGCTGGGGCGGCTGTTAGTCTCATACACCTCTCAATGTGTTTGAGCGTACCATGTGACGTCTTAAGTGAAGGGCATCGCTGCTACAGGCATCAACTCGGTTCGCCTTTCGTGTTTTTCAGGAAAATGAGGTGCCCAGACACACCCTCTTGACCGCCCTCACTTTTTTTACCAACTCGGACAACGAAAGCAGCAGGGATGTCAGTCGTGCGGCGTAAGCTCGACAACGGTCCAGCCCTACCGGCAACATTCAGCGCATAACTTCACGTACCCGCTTTCCCTGTGCAAGGTGAACATTATGAAGCCCTCTTCGGTCACAACTTTCTTTCGCCCCTCCTTCTTTGGAGTTCTGGACCGAATCCCACATACCGTTTGGAGAACACCATTGTGCGAAAGTACTGATCCGGCCTAGGATAAATTTGAGCAGGACTCTTTCCTCTTACAGCGGATTCCATAATTTCGATCGATTTTGACCACTCGGGTTTCCTTTTAATTTCTCCAGTTTTTCTTCTGTGGCCAGGCTAGCCAAATTTCACGGATATCTAGCTAAAGGTAGAAACTCTCAAAATATATGGAAGCCAACAGTCACGGCCCCTTTGCTTTCCTGCCATTCCCTTCTCCATACGCCTATGCGTGTTTGAATGAGATAACCCAATAATATACCTAATACCCAGTAAAGAGAGATTGAGTTGCTGGCTTTTATCACTGCACCAGAGATCTTGGAACATGCTCACTTGCTCTGAGCTTCTCTGGAAGCCAAAGGCAAAAAATCTTCAAGCACTTCGCCCTGAGAGTGAATGACAGAGTAAAACCACTTCATGAGAACACCTAATCTTTTCCGGGTGCTGAAGTGCTTAAATATAAGTGAAGATCTTTCTGAAGAACTGTTCTGGAAGACTTGCGAAGTATGGAGGATAAAAGCTTGAAAAAGTCACAACAGAAACCCCATGGAATTCCATCAGCATCTCGGCTGCCAAGGGAGCTCGTCTGCTTTTTTAATTAAGAGGCGCATCCTCCTTGCCTATACTCATTGAGCTCACGTCAGGATTCATCTGCCTTATTCCTTAGGATGGTGAAATTGCTAAAAGAAAACTTGTTGTTCGAAGTAAAAGAGTTCGACGAGTGGGTGGGAGTTGGGAAGCGTCACGATGACGTTGTGATTCCGTCATGCGAACGTTTGATGATCCCACATGGGCATTCCAAGTGTCATTAAAAGCGAAATGACCGGAGCCGTGCTGGAAAAGGGTAACTGGAACTCAGTTTGTTTACCAGGCCATATACTTTATTTTGCATGCACAAGGGCTCAGTGGAGAATCGAACTGGCTCAGAGTGGGCACAACTCTACTGTTTACTGTTTGAACTCTCAGTAATCATATCAGAATTATGGGAGTCATAGCATCAAAACGCACCTCGCTGAGGCATCATAGATAATCTCAGCACGCGTCATCACGGAATGAATAATCTCCGGAGTTTGCGGGGTATCGCTATATAAAACTATTTCTAGTCCTATACTTCTCCGCGACAGGAATACTCTTATTTCTGACTGCCTCAATTTTGTAATCTTCGGAGCAGCGCTTTAGAGTCACCATAGAAGACAAGTGAGTCTCCATCGCTAACCTTAATTCAAACAGACCTTATTTTTTGCGCAGCATGAAATTTTTTTCAAAGTTATATTAGAAATCTCAAGTCTTACGACAGTTCTGTTCGGCTGACAATAACCTAGATGTTGTTGTCGGAACCTAGAAACCTGTAGAAAAGGGTGTTCAGCCCTCGAATATAACTTGAAGTTTAACTACGCACTCCGTGCTTACCTCACCAAAAATCCTTCCTTGTACAAGGTGATCCGTCCCGAACCGAAGGCAATGTGCGTGTTGGTTAGTGGCAAGGGCGTTGAGGCGGCCGTTTGGAACCAAAATCGCACTCGCTGGCTGAATGGGACATTGTGTCTATCGTCTCGCTTGTCCATCTGCTCTCTTATTCCTTTTCTCTGTTGTCTCTCCTACGCATGAAGCGCCTCTCGTGTTTTCGATTTTCGGCTAAGACTGAAGGTCAATCGAAAGGAGACAGCTCGTTTAGAGCGTTTTTCAATGATTTGACTATATTCTCCTCATTGTTTAGTCAACAGAAATTTGAAGCTCAATATTTAGGTTCACTATTCACTGTGATATCGCACAGTGTTCCTTTGGATGAGGCCACCATGGCTCAGAGGCGTCACAGCTGTTACCAGCAGATCGTTGTGTGAAACACATAGGAAGGGGGGTCGTACTTTTCCGCTGGGGAGGGGAGTCGTATTTGGTCGTTGGGAGAGGGGGTCGTATGTGCCTTTAAGAGAAATTTGCTGTGTTGGGAAAAAATTTTCCCGGTTGTTGACTTTTCACGTGATTTTCCTGTTTTATTGTGTA
>MU933838.1:0-13479 GCA_036418165.1 Cooperia oncophora
ATATGATAGATAACTATTCGAGGAATATCGTGGTCAGACCACTCTTGATGAACAAAACAAGAATCATTAGACTTATTTACCTCTCTAATATGATAACTATGAAACAATAACAAAAGGAGATAAACTACTACAAGAATAATGGTACGGCCCTAACCTACACGGACGAACCCTGCCTCAACTGCCTACGGGCCACGAGGGAACAGCCCACTAGGGGCCTCGGGAACATCCTCCCCTCCGGCTGCCCAGGAGGTTCGGATGCACCTCCGCCTCTAGTGGTTACCTGGGATAGTCGGCGGCCTGTAGTAGTGCGGCTCCATTGCGGGTACTGCTCGTTGATGTTAGACTGCGACCAGCATAGATAGACGATGACGTTGACACTGGGAGTAGAGCGGAGCGGAGCGACCAGTCGAGACGGCTGCAGGACGTAGAAGTGACAGACAGGCCAGAGTCGACGCCGACTCTGCCCGTCGACTCTGGCCTGTCTGTCACTTCTAGTGTCAACGCCATCGTCTATCTATGCTGGTCGAACATTCGACCGTTCCGCCAAGCGCGCCAGGACCGCCGCGCCCAACCATAAACGCGACCCTTTAAAAGAGTCGTACGAAAGTCACGACATAGGCGGGCAGTACGTTTTGAGGCATGCCAACGAAACTGTCTTTCATCACGAGGCACTACTGCTTTCATAGCGCGAGTTAACGCAAATGATCTTCAGCGACGAGGACTAGGATAGATCCCACTCAAATGAGCTGAACAGCTAATTTGCACATCGTCGTATTCTGATCCAGCGATGTACGCCCTGCATCTTCAAGTGGTCGTTTTGGCACGTCTTCGAGAGAATAACTATTCAGCGATTTCATCCAATGTTCTAAGTTTAGTACAATTACTATTACTACGTTCGAACAAATCGGACTTTAGTCTGAAATTGTGTGGCTAGTTATGTGAGAAATGAGCCTCAGAATGTCTTATGAAGGTTCTCAGACGAGCGCTGTGTTTTCCTAGAAACTTCTGGTAGCGACAAGTAGGTGCTCTTCGGATATCACACGGGCTGATGATTTTCAAACGAATCGATCTCTGAAAGCTGAGCATGTGGGCGAGTTCGTCCAATGATTCACTGGTATCACATCGATGCTTGGCTGCAGTTCGATGCAGTTGTTGCACCTGCGGTTACTTCTGTCTACATTACTCAAAAATATTCGACTCAGCTCTTTCTATTTTTCCCTGCTTCGAAGCTTGTCAAGTCGCAGAGCCGTTTTCCACGCTACCGCACCCTTTGAAGTTTTCGTGCAAGACGAGAGGAGGGCTGCAGAATGCGCCGTACATTCCATTTCCAACCGAATTGGCAGAAACTTACTAAATTAAAGCACATCACATGGTCGCTCTGTCGATTGTCTATCACCGGACCTGTAAGGGCATGGAGGTGTGAATTTCTCCTTTGAGCGGTCACTAACTGGAAGCCGTACAATATTGGTTCTAGTGGGAGACTAGCGGAGAAATCCACTAACTGGAAGCGCGTCAATATTGGTTCCTAGTGGGAGACTTAGGAGAAATCCACCTTGGTTGTCTGCCCTTGTTACGCTGACTGGTTTGCGCCTCATATTTCATCTATTAATCGAAAAATAGGCTGAATCTATGATGTGCTCTAGCACTGCTTTTTATTATGACTGTGCGAACTTGAAGCAGCGTTCAGACTTGTCGCGCTTGAACGCGCGTTGATTGTCGCGCTTAAAACACGCTACAATTACAAGCGCGCTCCAGTCGTACCAGACCCCAGCTCCCGTTCTTCCCGGTATTACCCCCTTTTTCATGTATTCATTTCTACCTGATTCTTAGCTCCTCTTTTTCACTTTGACATCGAATTTTAATGTAGTTTTTGATACAGGACACTGTGGTAATGATTTTGTATACCGTTTAAAAAAAAAAAACGTCTCGTCAAAAACGTCAAAAACGCAAGAACTCAAAAGCGTAAAATCATCAAAGAATTACGTTAAAATTCCATGTCAAAGTGAAAAAGAGGAGCTAATAATCAGGTAGAAATGAGAAACAGTGAAAAAAAAGGGTTGAATATCGGAAGAAAGAACATATTGGGAAACTGGGGTCTGGTACAATTGGAGCGCGCTTGCAATTGTAGCGTGTTTAAGCGCGACAATCAACGCGTGTTCAAGTGCGGCAAGTCTGAACGCTGCCTTAGGGCGCGCACCACAGGAGACCATGACTTGAAGAACTAAGACAACCTACTGTTGGTGGGGTGGCACATCTCGGTGCGAACCAGAGGTGTTTTACGCCAGCTCCAAAGATTCCTTGTGGATGACTGTTCAGGTTTGCATCGATTTTGACGGACTAAGCGCTTCAACTGAGCAGCCTTCTCAACGTCAATGAGAGTGTAAGCGAACGAGTCGCTCACCATAGGGAGAACCCTCCTACCGTTATACAGGACACCTTATCGCTTCTGGTCTCCTTCTGGGTGTAGGACGGTTTGCGTGAAGCTAGCGAGAGAGAGGAGATAGAGAGAGGAGATCAGAGTACGATATGCATGACTCATCTCACCGACGATACTTGAGGTTCGCGCTGGACGTCGAGAGAGAGAGAGTTCAGCTGGATGCCAACCGGCGCTTTCTGCGTGCCCTCGCGTCGCCTCTGGGCTCGTCGACTTCCTGCCACGCTACCGACCAATGGGTCCGTCATCTACAACTACCCTATTCCGCCTTGATCACCTTAATATTCTAATAAACATGACATGCTATGGGCTGTATTGAAGGCAACACACGGGGATTCGCGAGCGGTAAGCTCGTACCTATTAATGGAACGGCGAATGTCCAGCTTGTAATAGTGAGCCTTTCAAAAGGCGAGTTCATTTGGATTTCGCTGACTTTACAAGCGATGCTTCTTTCTTTTGCTTCGGCTGAGCTTTATTGCACCCTTCACTGATTAATTAAACGCTTAACGTCGTTTCTGTTTAAATGATCGATACAGACGGCTTTTGCTTGCATTCAAAGATTTACTTTCAGGAGGAGCCAGTACTCGATAGTTGTTAGTTCAGTGCGCCATGAAGCTCAGCGTCACACTTTGTGGTGAGTTTTTCTAGTGATTAGAAGCTGCTGTATTGATATCAGCGTCCCTGTTACTGATGATATGTGCCTACTGCTCTGTTCGAGCAACGCCAAGGCTGCCTAAGCAACCGCACTGCAGAAAGTTGACAGACTCGAAGACGCATTCTGTGGGCTGGGTTGTAGGGGATCCATGCACTGATTTTTGCAGGTGACCTTACACAATGAAAAAGAGCGAATGGGCCCTTGAAGTGCCACCAGCATCTCCCTTTTCGCAACAGTTTCGTGTTTTTGACGAGCATGCGAAAGAGCGGGAGGCAGAGTCATTACGAGAGCGGATAAGAGACCAGAGACAAAGGGATCAAGAACAGAAAAAACTAGAGAGACGACAGACCCGGTTCCATCCAGATATGTGTGGAGTGCCGTCACTCCTGGATGATCGCCAACTGGGCCAGTGAGTCCGACAAGTGATGGTCAAAGCGCCCTGGTAACTCAATTCCAAGCCGAAAACGGTGTAAAACCTGTGGCTGCGAACCTGGCCACCTTGTAGAATAATGATATTTTCTTTACCAGGGACTCACGCCGTGTGTGTTTGAAGAACTCAAAGTACGCTCAGCTGTCCTTGGCATGCCGAGGATAATGATCCCAGCTGTCGAAGCGTAGCGGTTTCTCCGTCCGAACATGAGCGGGGATGGGATCCAGGACTGGGATAGGCTAATTCCTCCATGCTCCGCCCGACATGCGGCGCAGACTGCCGATCCCGCTCATACTAATATCGTCCGCGCGGCGCGTGTCGCGCGCAGCGCTACTGGCACTTGGCTAAGTTTTATAATGCTTTCGAATGCAATAAAAGCGCAACTCCTGATGCGGACAAATTTGAGGTGTTGCTCATGCTGCTATGTCATGCAGTCCGAAGGTGAGGAAGATGACGAAGGCTAGAACTGAAGAGCAACTAATGTAGGTGTAAATAAAATGTAAATAAAAAATTTAAAAAAAAGTTGAAAAATGTAAATTGTTCAGAAGGCGTGCAAATTTTTGCAGTTCGGCGCGATTCCGGCTCTAAAGCCATATATCTTTTGAACTAACGAGTGGTAGGCCGTTTTTATTTTCATGCTTTGTGGGAATGCGCGGCCTTCGAGGGATATTGCAGAAGCAGCACAGTTGCTCTTGAGTTCTGGCCCTCGTCATCATCTTCGGTTCTTATTTTGCAGCACCTAAAATGTTATCCGCATCAGGAAATTGCGTTTTACTTGTATTCCAAAGCGCAATTACAAGGACTTGGCAAAGTCAGAAGCGCTGGTGGTGTCTTTGTCGGACCGCCCCATAGATCCCCGTGAGTCAGTCATGAAAAGCCCGACTAGCCAGAACAACCTGCAACTGGGTGATTTAGCTATGTAGTACTGATCACCAGAGGGATTCAAAGCACATTTTGCTATGTACCTACCCACTGCTGCCCGAGCGAGAGACCAGGTTCGACGGATAAAAGAACAGAAAGACGCTGGTGATACATGAGAGCTTCAGCTCCCATATAGGATGAACTTCACGCATCACACCGGCGTTTGTAGATGTAAGAGCGCTGGCATGTCTCGTCTCTAGACGAGTGAAACAACTTCCATGGATGATGTTGTTTATAACAAACAGTCTGTTTGCGCATGTGGAGGCGCGAAAGCGGCGTAGTACGGACAACTTGTACGAGAAAGTAACTTTAGCCGTCATGTAATCACGGAGTGTTTCTTGAACCGTAATGTGACAAGAATAATTTGGTTTTTATCGTAGCGAGCGGTTTTTCTGATATGTTTGCAACGTTGCGAAGACACATAACTCGGAAAGAAAAGAGCAAATTCCGTCTGATATCAATGAACGAACTAGCGCTCACGCGCTCACAGAAAAATTCATGAAGATATCAAGAGCAAACGCACGAAGCATGCGAAAACTTGTCCGACTAATCCGTTCTTTTTTTTGGCTTTCGTTCGTTGTTCAGTGAGAGATGTGTGATGAAAAGCATAAACTTCGCAGTTAGTCATGTTTCTTCGAAGGCACTAACTCATCAGGAAGAGTTCGTTCGTTTTCAATTTCAGGACAACACTTCCGATTATTGGTGGTCGGAGGCGGAGCAGCTGGAATGGGTGCCAGTCACAAATTTGCCAGAAAACTTCCAAAGTTCTCCGTTGCTGTCGTTGAGCCCAATTCGGTGAGTTTCACACCCCAGAGACAGTCTCTGGGGAATGAGTAGTTTTGTCTGGCAAAAAGAGGAACGAGCTTGAATGGGTTAAGGACCAAAATTAGCATACCCGAGCACTGCGAGCAGAGCACTTAGTAGTTTGGAAAACCTTCTGCTGATTAGACCCCCTCCCCTACCACAAATGTTCTCTTTCGGTCACCGCTCCAACCTACCTACCCCGTTACCAACTTTTTCCCCAAGGTTTTGCCTCTGCTATCAAAAAAGAAAGAGGTAAGGAAGTAGACACCTCTAATCAAAATGAAGTGAAAATTAATTAATTCTAAATGCTCCAATTAAAAACGGAAGTTTTGCCAAGTCAGCAATAGGAGTGTACCTGAAGCGGGGAAAAAATCAACGAAAATCATCAATCAGGAATTTTTCAACAAGTCAGATGCGACCTCCCCCACGTTATGCTTTACATGGCGATTATATACTATCTGCTACACCCAGCGAGTAGTGCAAGGGAATCGGTCATACTTCAGAAAAATCGATTCATAGGCTCCTTGGTCTGCGTACAGCGTGATAAACTGAGCGCGCTCCACCGCTAATCGTTGGACCGCCGTGATTGCTAACTCAGAGTCTGCTTGAAATCAGTTTCCCGAAACGGTCCAGCACTTCGTGATGAAGCGCAATAAGTCAAGCACCGCGACAAAACTGCTCTAGTCGCAACATGGGAACCGGGTTTTACCTCATGAAGCTCACGAAAATCTTGAAAATTAGATGTGTGTAGCGCTTATCCTCTGAGAGCTGTATTTGACAGACTCCTGTCACTATACTGTGCACTTTACTGAAGCCCTGTGGCTTTCCGTAGAGCTGCGTAATGATATATATGCATCCACACTATGCCAGAATCATGCCAACTATGTTCGGAGAGATTTTATTATTTTATTTGTTATTATTTATTTCATACACTCAGATGAGTTCCATCATAAGAAAATACCAAGAAGGGAGCAGGATGCAAGGGTACCAGGGTGGAGATGTAGGTGGTCAAAATACACACTAAGAAGAAGAAGCGCGCCCAGTGCCTAGAATACATAAGGAGAATTAGGTCGGAGTAGAATTGAATCGGAATAGCCCCTGTGTCTATGTGTTCATACAAGCCTCTTGGTAAAGATCTAGGCCGAAAACGGACAGAAACGCCAGTTGTTAACCAGTATCCTCACCAGTTGGCCATGGTGTCCTCCAACCGATAGGATTGAAGGCATAATGTCGGAACTTCGGAACACGGGTATGCCAACATCCCACGTGGAACCGACATAATGGATAATGGTATAAGAGCAGAAGGTAATCACTGGCAGGGTAGTGAGGCATGTAAAGATGAGGGGCATGATCTAGATAAAGGGCGTGAAGTAACCTTAGTGGGAAGACCACTTACATCTCCGATAAAAAGGAACAAAAAAAACAAGAAACGAAAGGAGAACAAGGGACAATAAAAACCAGGACGAAACTAACTAAAGATTTAGAGAAAAAAAAAGCCTGAAAGATTTCTGTTGGTGGGAGGGTACAACGGTGGTGATGATGACCTAGTAGTTCAGATTAACGTGAAGACGCAGCAGAAATCCTTGTGGTAATATAATTCCGCAAACAAGCCGCGAAACGAAGGATTGAGAAACGAAACGAGCAAGAATACGGGTCGGGTCCAGGCCGAACAGAATTGACTGGTAGAACTTGGTTCGACGGAGTAGCTCCTTAGTGATAGCCAAGTCGCAAGCTCAAGTCCACACAGTAGCAGTAGCCTACATTCAGCGAAGGATCCGAGAACGATACAACTGGTAGAACTGAAAAAGAGAAAGATGAAGCTGAAAACGACAGAGATGAAGCTATGTGGAATCATCAAAGCCTAGAACTTGTAATAAGTCAATTTTTCGTAGTCTTCTCCTGAAGGTAAAGCTATCTGCAGAACTGAGTATGTCAGTGGGCAGTAGTCGGAGCCATCTAGCTGCTCTGCAAAAGAGGAAGTTAAACATCGTTGAGAAATTCTTCCTTTTGATTTTGGCGTAGTGGAGAATGAATCCACCGGTCCTCTCACTGCAAGGTTGGAAGACCCAATATTTGCTGGGTTGAAGTTTTATTTCTTTACGCAACATTTTAAAACAGAAAACCAAGTCCGAAGTAATGCGTCTGTAACGCAGACTACTCATTCCTAAATACCTGAGGCGTACTTCATAGCTAGGCAAATTCGACGGGTTAATGTGTTTGGAGCAACGAAAAAATACGAGTTTTGTGAAGACTTTCTGAACATTCTCAAGCTTACGGATATGTTTTTTAAGAGAAGGATTCCAAACCTGAGAATTGTATTCAAGGTGTGGCAATACATAGGTTTTGTAAAGCCGAACGAGTATTTTGGGATCATTGCTGTGAATGGTACGGAAGATTGAGAATAATGTAGCAAAAGCATTCCTCACTATACGGTCAATATGACACGTGAATTTTAGGTTGGAGTCAATCTCTATACCAAGGTCCTTGACAATGTTGCAGGTCTTAAGTGTAGTCCCATTGATCTCGTAAGCGTTGGGGTAACCTCTACCAATGTGCATAACACAGGATTTGTCGAGGTTAACTGTTAGACTCCACTGAACAGCCCATTGGCTTAATGCTTCCAACGATGCTTTAAGGGCAGCGCAAACTTCCGCACGGTTAATGTCATTATAGATACCATAGATTTTGATATCGTCAGCATATATTTGAACTTTAACATTGGGATATGCTGTTAGTACGGCGGCAAGATCCATTGTGTAGATAAGGAACAGGGTTGGAGAGAGGACGCTACCCTGAGGGACCCCACTCGTACAGCAATACTTATTGGAGAAGCTTTGCCCAACCTTTACAGTAAAGTATCTATCGGTCAAATATGACTTGAACCACTCCAATAACATTCCACCTATACCGATAAACTCAAGTTTCCCTATCAGTTTGCTGTGATCAACCTTGTCGAATGCTTTAGAAAGGTCAATATAAATAATATCAATTGAATTCCCTCGGTTCAGTGCAGTGTTCCAGTCATACAAGCTGTCTATTAGGTTAGTTGCTGTTGAGACGCCAGGAAGGAATCCATGTTGCTGGGGCGGAATGACATGGGATTTGAGGAGATGGGACACCAGCTTATCCCTGATTATTTTCTCCATGACTTTCACAGAACAAGGTGTGATACTTATTGGTCGAAAATCTGATACCAATTTAGCAGTGGAAACCTTCGGGATGGAGGTCACTAGTGATTCTTTCCACATTCTAGGTACCTCACCTAACATCAATGAGATGTTGAAAATGTGTGCCAAGGGTTTACATAAGGAAGTGGCACATTTTTTGAAAACTATCGGGGGAATGCCATCAAATGGTTCAGAAATTGATGGTTTCAAACGCACGAGAATTTTTAGGACATCATATGGGTGGAAGAACACATTATTGCAGTAATACCTCGAATATGTCAAATTAAGAGGGCAATCGGAAATGCTTGTATGGCGTTCAGAGAAAACAGTAGCGAAATAACTCGCTAGGGCATCTGCTATAGAAGCATCCCCGCTATAGCTAGATCCATTGAGATCGGTCACAAGTGAGGGAATCTTGCACGACTTCGTCTTGTGTCGGATGTAAGCATGAAGGTATCTAGAAGAGACTTTCGATGCCAGTTTACGCTCATGATAAGCCCAAAACTTTTTTAAGTGATGATCAATATCAGAACATACACGTTTGTAGTGGGTGTTCTCAAGTGGGTTCAAAGAATTTTTGAAAACTCGTAGTTTTTTGATCAAGTAGGTTTTGGATATGTCTAGGATATCTGCAATAGTATGGCTGTCGTATTTTGAAAGGCACAAATATTGCGAGTTTCTTATATAACACACCACAAAATCTACAGTAAACATCTGTGGCTGAGTCATAATTATCAAATACTTGTAACCAGTCAACTTCACTTAGACTACGATTGAGGCCAACATAATCTACATGAAGGAAGTCAGGCAGTGGTACAATACTCTGACCTGAGGAGACCGTTTTCACGCTGAAGGATACAACAAGATGATCGGATGAAGCGAAGGGAGGGAGAGTTTTCACGTCGTCAACAATAAAAGATGAGGTGAGAATGATGTCGAGAATACTGTGACCGTGAGTTGGCTGGGTCACGAGTTGGCTAAGACCAAGATTCCCAAAAAACCTCATATAAACGTCCGGATATAGGGTTTGCAGCCGTGGAGTTGACCCAGTCTATATTAAGATTGAGATCGCCAAGAACAATTGTATTGCAGTTGGTGGAGGAGAGAGTAGCAAGCAAATCAAGAAGGGAGTCATCATCGCTAGTACATGACCGAGGTGGACGATAGACAATGATAAATCTCACTGGTGATAGCGAAGAGAGGAAAAGCGTGTCAACACAAAGGACATCAGCTTTAGGGGCGACTACATGGGGCCTCATTCGCATTAAAAGTGAATTCTTGAAGATGCATTTGTTTTCAGAATCACTATTATCAACCAGGATTCACAATGGTTGGTGGTGGTTGGATGACGATCGAACAGAACACTAGGTTACAAAAGGATCTCATCCATCCGCAAACGGTTTGGCTTCACGACCACGTGACGAAGTTTGAGCCGAAAAAGAACATGGTCACGCTAGGGTATGTTGAATGGTATTGGCAGAAAAGGAAAAGATACCCGGCGTTTTGAAGGCACGGTCCGCGATCAGGTATAGAAGTTGAAAATATGGCGTCGGGAGGGTAGTGTGGTCCGCGACGAACAACCTTGTACCGGTTTCGCGGCAAAAATTGTAAGGGAGGGGCGCTATAGCGCAATATAGGTTCAGTGACGCCTTTTTTCCCAGTGACTCCGCCTCCAGACTCCGCCCTCAAGGCCCGCCTTTCAGTGAAAAACGAAGCTGCAGGACGAAAAAGCATGAAAATCGTCACTTGTACGGTCGTAGAGTTCTTATCGGGGAATCAGCTGTGCGGATGAGGGCATAGAGGTGGGGTCACTTGGGCGCATACAATCTGAGGATCGGAATGGGGTTCTATCTGGGGCAGTTGGCATGTTTTTTCTGCTTTTTTCTTCACTATCGAGTTCAGAACCTTGTCGTCTGCATGCAAACCCTTAATCCACTATCTGTGATGGCGAATGACCGTGGGTTGCCTTTAAAGGCAGTTGGCACGATGGTTTCCTACTTAGCCTAAAATGCTAGTAGGGCGCTGTATAGTGGGGAAATGGCGAAAGAACGGAGTGAAACGGTCAAAATCCTGCGAAGAAAAAGCCTCCGTTCTCAGTGACTTGTAAATCGATTTCGGACGAGTTTAGGCATCTTACCAATCACCGCTACCGAAGATACGGCTGCATATGTGTACCCATGTATGCATGCAGCATCACGGCCGCTTCATACCAATCCCTTCGCTTCATAATTTGCTTAGCAAATGAATGAATACGAGCGTCAGGAACGGTCGTCCATTTGTGGGCGGGCGGGGCGGGCGTTTGGGACGTAAAGTTGTGGCTTGATAGGGCCCTTATAAGGGCACCTTCCTCGGGGAAACCGCTATGCAGCGCCTGCCCAGGGTCGCGGAATTCTATCCTGCCAGGAGTATTGATCCTAGTCGTCTTGGGGGATTTATCGTGCCAACTGCCTTTAAACATTTTTTTGGAGTGCTTGAATTCTATAGACTAGTGTCTGGGCAGAATTGCAGGCTAAGACAAGCTCGAAAGGAGAGGAGGGGTGGAGGAACTCTGCATGGAAAGCTGTTGATGTGAAAGGATGGAATTCAATGTGCGTATTGAGAAGAAAAACTGGGAGGTTTGTGCTAAAGACAGAGTGCTAGCGTAGGCAACAAAAGGTATTCCTGATAGAAAAAAGAGGCTAGGTTCATATGAAGAGAAAAGTAGTTTCAAATGCGGTAGCCGGGTAAAGGCAGAGTGTACATGGAAGTACAGAACTAAGGAGGAGATGGAAGGGCAGAAGCAGAAGGAGTTGCTGGGGAAAGGAGATAAATAGACCTGGCCTTATGTCACAATGAAGGTCTCGGTTTGTTTCCTTCGAAACATCGATTTGCAGCGCTTCCCTCGCTTTTCTATCTTATGCTTCTTTTTCTGAACTTTTTTCACTTTTTTCACCGTTCCATTTGCTGTTTTTCTAAGTTTTTTTCATCGAGGTGTGTAATCGTTCCTCGGGTGTAAGTAAACAAAGGTGGTAAAAAACGACTAGAATGAGAAACAGTTGGCCTTACGGCAAAACGCGAACACGCCCAAGGCCCTCCGTCACCATTGCCTGAATACGAGTCCGTTCAGTGTGGGAGTTCTCTTACCTCCTCAGTTCCATTTGCCCAGGAAGAAACCTCTCGGGGCAACTCACTTCTGATCTCGAAAGATTCCCTTATCTTACTTCTTTCTTAATTTTTGCCATCCTATCCTATCCAGGGCACAGCGTGCAATGGTGACGACAAAGAATTAAGAAAGAATTGAGCTAAGACGACAAAAAAATGAGAAAAAAAGTCATAAACCCGGAAAGATAAAGATCAATAAAGTTCTGAGACCGGAATAAAAATTCATTGCGTTTTTGTAGGAATGGTGATGAGATAACGTACGACTATATGATTTTGGCAACTGGTGTGGAGCTACGATGGGATATGGTGAGGATTTCTTCGGTGGATATTGCGGCGTCCAAATTCCAGCGGCTTGAATTTGTCTTTTCACACTTTCAGGTCAAAGGCTTACCAGAAGGTCTCGATACCCCTGGTGTCACTTCAAACTATTCACCAAAGCACTGCACGAAGACCTTCAAAGAGCTGAACGCTGTAACGGTAATATTAGTTGTGGTGAAGAAAGGCGTCACGTAATTTAAAATGCCTTTCGATCATCGCATGTTTTTAATGAGTGCCCATTGCTGGCTAGTGATAAACAGTAGCGGTCAAAAGTTTGGAAACATTCATTCTTCTTGTTCCAGCGGGGTCGAAAAATAAGGTTTCAAGCCGTTTTATTTGTACGGTAGACGAAGAATTATGTTACAAGAAGTATACTCAAAATCCCTGAGATCGGGTAGGCGTGGCCGCATGCTTCAACTTAACCTGAAGGTGTCTATGCTTCTGGTGAGATATTTTCATCTTGACACAATTGTTGTCGTGTCTCTGTCCAACACAGAACAAGATGACAGTTGTCCCAGACTGGAATATTCCACGAGTAACCAGTTCCGTGCCATGTTCAAATGCCACGCCTACTCTGGCTCAGGGATAAGGAGTGTATGTGCAGCGCGTGCCCTTGAGAATCGAAAACATGTCTTGTGAGATACGAATTATTACAAAAGTAAAGCGTGTAAAGTTTGGAAACTCTCTGAGAAAGAGGGATAGCAGCGGTACAATGTTAGGTAAATATACTCGAAATCTCTGAGATCGGGTAGGCGTGGCTGCGTACTGATTTCAAAATGGCTGTGGGCCAGGTTGTGATTTTCATTTTGGAGCAGTCGTAATCATGTCTACATCTAACACAGAACAAGATAGCAGTTGTTTCAAATTGAAGTATCCCACGAGAACCCGTCCTATGCCATGCTCAAAAGCCACGCCTACTCCGTCTCAGGGATAAGGAGTGTAATGATCAAGCAAACATTCAAACATTATGAAGAGAGATACATGTTTATCCGTATCTAACCACCCAGTATTGAACAGCAGATCTATAGCGACAGTGTGACATTTACAACGACAGCCTGCGTTGTATTTTGCAGATTCTGAATCGATTTTGACAACATTTCTAGACTGATGAAATGTAGTCTACTTTGAACAAAAATTAAGCCACTTAATAGCATTTATCGGAAGGAATGTGGGTAATACACGAGGAAGGATTCTCCAAAAAATCTTCGCTCGATAAGGCCGTAATTGAAACTGCGCGCTTCATGTAGGTAGTCTTCTCTACACGGGGGGCCCAAAAAAAGACTTTTTTCTTCCTCGACTTTCGAGGCGCTATAAGTTACACTTTATTAAATTCTTATTTTCTACCACCATATTAAAGAGCATATTAAATACTATCATGATACTCCGCCACAGCCTTCTGGAGGAGCGCCATCGAGAGATTCTGCCACGCGACCGTCAGTGGGTGCGTGAGTTCAGCGAGATCGTTGATTTCTCCGCCACTGTAGACCACCCTATTGAACTCCGCCCGAACCAGGTAATTGAGGGGGTTTAGGTCAGGTTACCTGCTTAGATATTCCACCTTCTTCAAGGTAGGCAAGAGTTTTCCCAACGCCCTTTGATTCCATGTGGT
>MU933840.1:0-13349 GCA_036418165.1 Cooperia oncophora
TGCAGAATTCCCCCTCCCCACCTCCAAAGTCAAACAGCGCCCACTTTTCTTCTGATACTGGCGCTAAATATGCATTATCTACTCGTGCGAATAGAGTCTCGATCAGTTTCATAATTTCACGAAAGTGACCTTGGTTTCCTGGTACTTAAAGCCTGTAGTTTCTGGGATCAACTTCACAACAGGCAATCACATCATTCCAAGCCTAAAAACGACTGCAGTCACAGTTTTTATTGGAGTGTTCTTCTAGGAAAATTTCTTATGCCTGTACTAGTTTTTTGTTTTTTGTACCAGAATTCCCAATTTCTCAGTCTCCTGGCGATTCTTTTCTTAGGCAGCGTTCGGACTTCGCAGCCAGCAAGCATGCGCATCGGTCGCGCCGAACGTGACGGGTGACCGCGACTCGCTGCCTCATCTGGTGGAGTTGCGAACGCTACCAACGAAAACACACCTTCTACTATTCATTTCAAAAGTGGTTAACGCATCCTTTTGATATAGGGATAGGTTGATCGACAGAAGATGTTGGCTAACGACTTCTTGTCAATACTAACTATGAGTATTTCGAAAGTCCTTTATTTGATCCTCATTCATGTTTTCTGAATAATTGATAAGCTGACCTTTTACTATGTCCAAGAAGTCTAACGATAAGTATCAATCCAAGACACAAGCTTCAGCTCGAACCTGGGCAGCCTGTCCTGCTCACGTTACCGAGTGTTGTGAGATTGGTCAGCGAAGGGTAGAGAACAGTGCTTCGACCACACACTCCCATGCACTCAGATACCCTTTTGTCTCTGAAATTTAACATGAAACGACGTTCTGGAACGATATTTTTTTTCATTTTTCCGATGCTTATGGAATATGGCGCTGTGTCATCTGTTTGGTTTTGGTTGGTGGTTGTTGACTGTTCTGACTGTAACGGAGCGCTTCTCCTTTTTGTCGAACGGTCTTTCCACTTTGTCAGCTGCCAGTTTACGGAGGTATCGGAAATTTTTCATGATCCCCACGAAGGCGAGCGCCAGCAAGCATGCGGTATTTCTGCTTTGTTTCGTTGAATCTTCAGAGACGTCTATTCACCCGGCTTGTTTTCAGATGTTGGAAGGTGTGGAGAATCATTTTGAAAGACTTCCTGTACAGGCGAATAATACAATTGCATATTTCATTTACACGGCAAAAAATCGAATGAACACTGTGGAATGACTGCCTTATTACCTCTGCTTTTCATGTTGATAAATTTTTACGTCCCTCATAAATAATTCTTTTGGATTCAGAATTGAGAAGTACTGCTTGATCAAAGTCTGATAAATTCTTTGTGACTCTACTGGTTCGTCTCATGTTGCAGACCGAAAAAACCGCCAAACCAGAATGGCGCGCGGGAACCCCTCAAAATCTGTGGTTAGGATCGAGGGCTACCGAGGGTCTCGTGTGAACGATCACGGCCAAAGAAGCTAGTTCGAATTGGGACCCTGAACGTGGGGTCGCTTACCGGGAAGTCTCGTGAGGTTGCCGACCTTATGAGACGCAGGAATATCCAAGTCCTATGCCTGCAGGAAACGCGATGGAAGGGTGCAAAAGCGCGCGGAGATCGAGAGAGTGTCAAACTTTTCTACCAACGGAGCAGACACCAAACGGAATGCTGTGGCCATAGCGGTGGCAGAATCCCTCAAGGACTACGTCATCTCTGTGAACAGGATCAAAGGTCGGAAGAAGGGACACGAAGGAGGGGTACTGGACAGTACTGACCGTGTACGCACCACAATCCGGTTGCTCCGAAGCGGAAAAGGATGAGTTCTACCTGACCCTGGACGAGGCCATAAGATCGGTTCTGAAGATGACTACCCTAATCATAGCTGCGGATCTGAATGGCCATGTGGGAAGTGGCAGAAGGGGTCTAGAAAAAAAAGGAAATAGACCGTCCTGGTGAGAAGATGGTCTCTCAAAATCGTCAAGGGTATCAAGGTGCTACCCGGAGAAGAGCTGGCCCTTAGCACAGCCGTCTCCTGGCAGACATCGCCGTAACCCACCCCCGCCAGAAGACGAGGGTGAGAGCAGAGCGGAGAATTCGGTGGTGGAAAATGCGCAAGGTAGAAAAGGATAGCCTCGGCCGAAGAATACTGGAGGCTGGGCTTCCCAGACCCACACATGGCAGTCCAAGGACACCTAGACCCGCGTAGTAGAGGTCATCCTACAGTGTGCAAAGGGGGTCCTGGGAGAGACGCGAGGTGATATAAGAGAGGATAAGGCAGCTTGGTTCTAGAAGGAGAAAGTCCAAGGGATCGTCAAGCAGAAGAAGGAAGCATATAAACGCCTGCAGAGGACAAGGAGCCCAGAAGATTTCGCTGCCTACCAGAGCTGCAAGCGACTCGCTAAGGCAGCCGTTGCTAAAGCCAAGAATGCGGAAATGAACCTATGCTTTGCATGAGAAGCTGGAGGGCCGAGAAGAGGACAAATCGTCTTCCGCCTAACTAAAGCTCGGCATCGCGCTACTCAGGACTTTAGGGTCGTAAAGACTGTGAAGAGCAGCAAGGGGCCATTCTCAGGAAACCAGCCGAAGTCAGGAAGAGGTGGGAAGAATACTTCGAGGGACTTCTGAACGAAGAATTCCCCGCAAGGATAGCCCACAGATAGAGGCGACGGCAGGTCCCATCACTCCCTGGACGAAGGATGAAGTCCGCCGGAGCTAGGGAGAATGAAAGTTGGGAAAGCAGTGGGTCCAGACGGGGTACCGATAGAGGCATGGAAGGCCCTGGGAGAGCATGGGGTGAGTTGGCTCACAGACTTCCTAAACAACGTAACGGCTGAAGGAAGGATGCCGGATGCGTGGAGGAGCAGCACAATCGTCCCCATCTTCAAAAGAAAGGGGACGCGACGGAGTGCTCCAACTACCGCGGCATCAAGTTGACTCCCCATACCATGAAGCTGTACGAGCGCCTGGTCAACACTAGGCTGAGGGAACTTGTCCCTATCTCGCAGGAACAGTTCGGCTTCATGCCCGAAAGGTCCACCACTGATGCCATCTTCATCGCCAGACAGCTGATGGAGAAGTACCGAGAGAAGCGGCGACCCTGCTACCTAGCCTTCCTGGACCTTGAGAAGGCATTCGACCGCCTGCCTCGGCCTGTACTCTGGAGAGCGCTCAGAGAACGTAACGTTCCGGAGCACCTGATCTCCATGAAGGATGTACGATGGGGCTAAAGCAGCTGTACGCACCCCTCACGGCTTGACAAAGGAGGTAAACATTACGGTTGGGGTACACCAAGGATCAGCCCTCAGCCCGTTCTTCCTCCTGACTCTAGATGTCATGGCAAAAGAACTCATGGAGGGACCACTGAAAACCATCCTCTACGCTGACGACATCGCCCTGATAGCGGACAGCAGGGAAGAACTCCAGGACAAGGTGCAGCGGTGGCAGGATGTGCTCGCTGAGAATGGACTCCGGCTGAACGTAAAGAAACCAAGTTCCTGAGCTCCGAAGAGTGTACCGAACCCATCGTGGACCGCCATGGCCAAGGCTCAAGGGCTTTCAGTACCTGGGGAGCGACCTAGCAGCTGATGGCAGCGTGGACCAGGCGGTGAAGGCCCGAATCAACGCAGCCTGGATGAAATGGAGGGAGTCCACTGGCATCCTGTGCGACCGGGTGCTCGAGAACGCTCAAGGGCAAGGTGTACCGGGCGGTGGTAAGGCCTGCAATGCTCTACGGCAGTGAATGCTGGAATGCCAAATGGTGTTGTTTTCACCAATCAGATAACTGCTTCCTGCTCTTTCTAATCTTACTGCTCTGGTTGTATGGTATCTTTGTAGCCGATAATAGATAGTTCAGTTGTTAAACCTTGAAAAAGTAATGTCCTGTTCGTGGTCAGTTAATGCTCAGTTCCTTGGTAAAGGTTTATGGCGAATACGGTAAAAAAAGACATGGCGCAAGAGGACGACCGGCCTAGAAAAGAGTGCGACACCAGTAGCGAGGGCAGGACACGTGAATAACCTCTATCGACGGAGCTTCAGCGGAAAAATCCTTGCCTTTGGCTGCTGTAACACCTCTTGCCTGTAAAAATAGTAGTTGTAATTGGGCAGGCCCATGAGCAATGGCGTTTTTTCTTATACGACTTTTTATAGGAAAAGAGAGAATCGTTTCCAACGTGTTTCATGTTAACCCATTCGTGACAATGTCCGCCACTGGTGGTGGACACCGAAATGTCCACTTCGGACCATGTCCACCATATGTGGCGGACGGGCTTTTGATGAAATTTTTAGAAACAGTTCGAGTTCTTCGAGGAACTTTTCCCAAGTCTTCATACCTTTGTTAATTTATGCAAATAGTGAACCAATGAGGTCCTCAGATATAAGGGTCCCAGGCACGATTACACCTGAGCCCAAAACCTCTAGAAAGATTTCTGCTGAAAATTTGCCGGTAGAGGTTGCTTAGGGTCCCCGATCACGAATGTGACGTCCGTTTCTGGCACCGGCGGTGTTTGACGCCATTTGGCACCATTAGGCGCCAATTAAGCGCCACCACTTTTTTCATCAAAACCGGGGCGCCAGAATGGTGCCGCGCCAACTCACCACTACCTTTTTCACCAAACTTCAGGAAAAGTTACATACTAGGGCTTTTGTTGGTCTGGTCACGAATATGACGTTCACTACAGGTCCCAGCGCCAACTGGCGCCAATGGGCGCCAATTTAGGTGCTATCACCTCTTCCACCCAAATTGATGGGAACTTGGATACTAGGGTTATTCGCTGTCCTTATTATTGATATGACATTCATTTTTAGCAGGAACGTTAGCGTAGGGCACAAGGGTTATCAATGCGATGCTGAGGCTGAGCTTGCCTTAGGAGGAGGGAATCACTCCTCCTCAAGCTACAGCCCTTTCAGAGCGCTACATGGCGCTCATGCCATGTAGCGCTCTGCAAAGATAAAAACCAATGTCTTATTTGTGATCGGGCTTCCCCCCCCCCCCCCCCCAATTGAGCTCGAATGCAGAACAGCTGCGACTTTAGCGAAAAAAGGCGACGGCGAGTGCAGGTGGATCCTAGCGCCGAATAGCGCCGGTGAAAAACTATAGGCACTGTCAACCCTTTACTGCCTCAGACATCCGGAACCAAGCCAACTTTCGACCAACTTTCTTTCTATGTGGACAGACTTGGCTTAGCAGTCGTTTCCTGAGTTGGTTTGACCTTTTTAACACGAGTACACTTCCGCTCGGCTCAAAACCTTAATGCCACCAGGAGCCTTCTCAATGTGTCATCACCTCAATATGCAAGCTTACACTAGTTCTCGAGTGAAAGACTATAGCACTAAATTAGCGCACATTGGCGCCAAATGGCACCGGAGGACAGACGAATGTCATTTTTGTGACCTGAGGAATAACCCCTGCACTCGATGGTTCAGTAAAAAAGGAGATTTCGGGAGCAGAAAGTTGAACAGTGCTAAAATTTTTAGTAAGGGGTCACGAGGGACCGTGTCCACCACTGGTGGCGGACACTTGCTGAGAGCTCGCAAATGCTCCGGTCCGAACGAGCCGTTTTCGAAAAACGCGCCTTGGTCGCGAATGGGTTAATCGATATATAATTTTCCACTCTACAAGACAGTGCAATTGCCTTTCTACTACTTTTCGATTTCTGTCGATTTTTACGAGGGCACATCATTGGTTGGGGACTTTGGATAGTCCGTACCCCCTAAAATGTGGATCGATACGACCCCTCCCCCTTCTAAGGTTTTTTTTGCCCTTTTATTTGCGTTTTCTTCCAACACCCACGTGGAAGAAAACAAATGCCAACATTAAAATTCCCTCTGGCTTCTGAGCACCTTCCAGCACTCATCACCCAGCCGAAGAATTTCTGTACTAGTTAATTTCCAAACATTCCGTAGGTACACAAAACAGGATCCCAGCAAAATTGCTACCCTATTTACAGGAATTCATTTTAGATGAACACCGGTGTTCTAATACACGTGTTTCAGTTAAGGTGGAAAACCAGCTTAAAACAGGTGGAAATTCAAAAATTATAACGATTTTTCACTATTTTCTACCACTGCGTGTTAAGTGAGCGAGTTAGGGATCCTCACCCTCTTCGAAAACTCCTGGTAAAGAGAATCGCTGTGTTGATCTACACCGCACAGGATGCTGTGCTCCAACCTACAGACTGTTGTGTTCAAATTCGCGCGCGCGGGAAGAACTGGGCCATGCCATTTGTTTCCAATGCGATTTCTCCTTATTGGAGAGCTGTTCAGTTCTGCTGATGTCCTATTCGAGATCTTCGACGTTTCCTTCCAATCTTGAGATGTGTTCCTCGGTGACGGAGAGAATATCCTTTATACTGGTGTCATGTTCTGATCTGTGGCCTTCCTCCCATTCTACTCGTGATTGGTTCTTTACTTCTCCTTGGTCCGTTGAAATTATGTACGTATCGTATCGAGGAAAATCAGTTTCTAGATGAGGCGCTTCAAGTTTCATATTGTATTGTACTGGTATTCAGCAATCGGTGTGCCGTGAGCATGATTTCGCCACCAGTATCGTTCGTGCATTTGGTTTGCAAGAGGTATGTGTCACCGAAGTGTTGATGGTTTTCGCTATTTTAACTTGCGTGTGGACTTCATTTAGTGTGGTATTCAGATAGTTTTATAGGTAAAGACTCGTAAAGGTTCCAAGGCGTATCTTCGTAGCAATTGTGAATCTTTCAACAAAGCGCTGGTCTTTCCGTAGATCGTTCTGGAATAAATTGTATGAAGCCGTTGTTGAAGATCTTAGTGCCAAATCATCGCCGCCCAATGGTTGAGCTTCTCAACAGATTGCTTAAGAGCTGCACAAACATCATCACGGTTTCTGTCATCATAGATACCATACAACTTAACATCGTCCGCATAGACCTGCACTTTAACATTTACTGAGGTATTGACGACCTTGGGCAACTCAATAGTGTACAACAAGGAATAAAAAAAGGGAGAGGACTCCGCCCTGTGGCACACCACTGGTGCTGAGGTGCCTATGGGAAAATTCCGAACCAACACTGACTGTCATATATATGACGGGAATATAAGTAAGACTCCAACCACCTCCAAACCGCCACGTATCCCAAGCCTATCAAGAATTCGCAAAAACTTCTGGTGATTGACTCTGTCAAAAGCTTCGAATAAATCAATGCAAATGGCATAGAAAATGTAAATGACGCATTGACCTTGATTTAAAGCTAGGCACCACTGAAATACACTTTCGACAAGGTTGGTAGTCGTGCTGCCTCCCGGAAAGGAACCCATGCTTGTTCCGGTGGAATAATTCTGAATCTGCGACACCAGGACAACAGTTTTCCCAATATAGTCTTCACTGACAGACTCTTACTTTAGCTGGTGTAGTGAGACAGTTAGGTCTAAAATCACTGACAGAGTGAGCTTCCAGACTTCCGGAATAGCGGTAACCGATGCTTCTTTCCAAAGCTCAGGAACCTCAGCCATCATGAAGGATACGTTGAAAATATGCGCCAAAGGTCCAGATAACGATGAGGCGCACTTACGGAAGACAATTGGTGGGATTCCATCATAGGGTTCAGAAGTCGAGGGTTTGAGGTGTTTGAGCAGCTCATAAACATCAGAAGGGTGAAAACAGATGTTATCTCAGGTATAATGTGAAACTTACCGCAGTGCAGCCCTGTATTTAAGCTACCCTGATTTGAAAGGAAGGTAGTAAAGTAATCACCCAAAGCGACTGCTTTACTACCATCGCTAGGGCAAATGCAACCATTTCCCTTTAATAGTGGAGGGCAAGCGGCAAGCGCAGCGAACTAATTTTGTTACTGACATAGACAAATAGATGGGCGAGATGCTAATTGCTCCTCCCTGAATGCACGAAACTTTTTCAAGGTGGCAGCTTGGTTCTGGGCATACTATCTTATAGAGCCGATTACCTAGTGGGTTCGAAGAACACCAATACAACACAAATCACACGGCATTACACAGCCACCGCTACAGTATAGTTCATGACATGCTGTAGCGGCTGTTGTGTAATGCCGTGTATAGTGTAGTTCATTGCGGACGGTTGGGCGTGTTCGTGCGGCTGCGTTTGGCGCGGTGCCAAACTCGTTCTCCACGAGTTGTTCAAGCGAGCAAATGACAATACTGTATCATACCTTTCGTATTACTTGTTTTCTACTGCTTTTTGTCGCATGCCCGTTTCAACAAGAAGGCAGAGAACAGCTCAAAGAGGGTGACACACTCATACTGGCTGACACGCCCAACCGTCCGCAGCGAAGTAGAGTGTATGTATGCCCCCAACATAGTTTTTTTGAATATTCCGAGCGCTTTCAGTCGGACAGGCTGTGAGATATGGGAGTAATGACATGATGTGTTCAACACTGCATACATTTACAAGACGATCATGCCTCCAAGCTAGTATGTAATCAAAACGTCGGATTTTTTTTGCAACATCAGCTACTCGTCGTATTCCCCTCTCCTTGACAATTGAAAGTTCCATCACACTTCGAGAAGATTCAAAATTCTTTTATAATCTCATCTATTAACCCCTTAAGTGTCTCAGCGTATAATGTTGCAAGGATTTTGATATGTGGCTTGACTATTAAAATAACGTTAAGAACCTACGTCGTAACACAACTGTCAGCAATTGACAAAAGTTCTATTATCTCCTCACGTCTGACTGTTCGCGGAAGAAGTCTGCGAATTACATTTCTGAGATAACAGGAGAATGGGGCTAACTAGGGAGGTCGTTCAGGACGTGGAGCGCTTTTTGAAAACGGTTTTTTGCATGATGTGGGTTACGTGCATGGAGTACCAAACTGGTGTTCATTTTTCCTGAACGCCTCTGGGAATGCCAAAAATGGAGTGAAAAAGAAGTCCATGGAAACCGACTGTTTTTGAGCCTGAATGGGCTCTAAATCACTCGCAACTTCGGCCAGTTTGCTGCCTATAGGGTCCTTATAAAGGTACTGGTATCGATGAGGAAAGTAGTCGCCAATGGGGTCCTACTTGTGGCACGTAGTCCCCAATTTGGAGCCAAGTCTTTCTCCCACTGGAGTCGCTATGTACATTCGTTTGAGGGACTTGCAGGGCCATTCTGACGCCAGATTGGGTTGATGTCAAGAATAAGTGTCAGAATCGTGATCAGGACCATCGATTACCCCTATAGGCAAACTTTCGGCCAAAAAAATTTTTTTGACTTTTTTTGAGTTGTGATAGACCGACCATTTGGTCGTCGGTGGTGATGACCGGAGACCCACAACTTTGGAGTTGCGATGACGTAGCGATGACGTGGTGGGCCGCCGGGCAGCCGCATCGCGGATTTGGTGCTCATAAGGTCCATTCGTACTTGGCATGGGCATGGGTGGCCGCAGAACAAGTGAAAAACCATCCTGGACATTTGTCGACCCCCGCGACGGCTCGCTCAACGAAGATGTCGTCCTCCCCTACCAAGAGGAGAGACTCATCCGATTTCTTCATCAAATGCACCTGGAGGAATGATGACTATTTTGTTCTTTTTTTCGATGGCGTTTATGGTTGTTGCTAGTTTTTTTTCCGTACCACTGAATGAGGGTTTCGATAACCAGCAAAAGTACGACTTCAACAAAGTGACTCTTGAGCATAACCCAATGCACAGACTCAAAAAAGTCAAAAAATTTTTTGGCTGAAAGTTTGCCTATAGGGGTAATCGATGGTCCTGATCACGATTCTGACACTTATTCTTGACGTCAATCCAATCTGGCGTCAGAATGGCCCTGCAAGTCCCTCAAACGAATGTACATAGCGACTCCAGTGGGAGAAAGACTTGGCTCCAAATTGGAGATAAATGGCACTAGAGCTGAAAGAAATAAATGCCATAGTCATGATCAGGGCATCGAATAACATAAGCTCAGCTTTCAGACAAGTTCTTGCTTAATGGTATGTGAAATCGAAATTGCTGAATAGCACCGACTACGGGCTATAACTATTTAGGATGTGCCTATAAATGGCAGATATCCGAGTAAAATTCATTAACAGACGTATATGGAAGCGAACAGTGAGATATAAAAAATGCAAAAAACTGTGCAAAGCCTGAGGGCAGTCGAACATCATCCCCCATCCACTGTCTGTTGAGAACCCTCACGCTAATCCACTAGCATTCGATCGTTGCACAGGCACACATTGATTGCTTGAAGATCCTTCGAATTGGCCGTCGACTCTACCTACGTGCCACAAGTAGACCCCACTTGGCGACACTTTTCTCATCGATACCAGTACCTTTATAAGGACCCTATAGGCAGCAACTGGCCGAACTTGCGAGTGATTTAGAGCCCATTCAGGCTCAATAACAGTCGGTTTCCATGGACTTTTTCACTCCATTTTTGGCATTCCCAGAGGCGTTCAGGAAAAATGAACACCAGTTTGGTACTCCATGCACGTGACCCCACATCATGCGAAAAACCGTTTTCAAAAAGCGCTCCACGTCCTGAACGACCTCCCTAGTAAGAGATCGGCAAGGAGTGCGGATTATGCAGTTATGCATTTGCAATTCGTCGATAGCATTCAATTTGGCACATAAAAACTGTGTGAAAAGCATCGTTACATCAGAAGGTGTTTGGTTTGCTTCATATATTGATAAATAACGATTATTGGCGGAAACAAATTGGTCTCAGCTCTGACAGACATACTGTGCAAGGAAATAAATAAAAGAAATTCTCCAAGTAAATTAGGAATCAACAATATCGCAATTAGTTCTAAGTCAGTCAGAAACCTGTTTTGCTCACGATTCATTAAATGCCAATACGACTACATTAATGCCACGTAAAAGGCCCTGTAGTTTGTATTTCCATCCTGCAGGCCGAATTGGCATTGCTAAAAGTATAGCCGAAGTGCTCATCGAGAGGTGCCACGAAAGCATTTGTCGCACCGTAAACTTTCTGCATCGTCCTCAACGTCTGAGGCAATTCTATGGTAGGAACTGAAGCTGCTTTTAAGAAAGCAAAGTAGGTCTGAGACCCGTATGACTCTTCATGTTTACTTCATGCCTTAGTTTCCAGAGCGTCGTTGAGATTCGTCTTACTTACTCATCTCTAACTGATTCAATTGTTCGCGACTCATAAATATCAGGAGGAATAGCAAGACATACGCGTAAGTCGTCAACTTTAAATAAAATATGACTATGATAATCAAGATATTGCAGTGCAGACTTGATCTGAGCAATATACACGACCACCCAGGTGTCTTGATTTAGTCCCTTCATTCTGCCATCTTGTCCTTCCCAGTAATGCGTTCCGGCTTTGTCGGGCACACAAAGTGATGATTTTTGTAAGCAGTTTTTGGGCATAAGTTGACACCATAGATGGCATCGAGAGTCTGTTACATAACTGGATGCATTGTTTCAGCTCGGAACCTATTATTCTACGAAGATGCATCAATGAACATTTAAGGTATTGTGACGCGGGTATGCTTTTTTGCAGCACGTAAACGCGAAACGCGGAACGCTACTAATTTTTCTTGAAACTCGAGTTCTGTGATCGCCATCGCTTGTTCGTCTGAATGTCTTCTCAAAACCGAATGTTCTCAACATGACATTCTTCCCTTGCACTATTGAACGAAGATGGTCATGATATGTTTCACAACCGAAACCTCTAAGCACATCTTTTAGTTCCTCTTCCTTGGGTACAACTCGTATCACTACATAATCAAGGTCTTCGAAATCCTCAGAGTCACAGTAACGTTGAAGATATCCAAGATCATTCGCGGATTGTGGAGACATAAGTTAAGCCAACAGCAATCCTTCAAGGCTGAGTGAGCATCCTTTTCAAATCTTCTTTAATATTTTTCGAATCTTCTTTGATATTTTTCTGAAAGACTTCACTTCTCGTCACTGAGATGGTTCTATCTACTAGGTATAGCAGTGTTGTGATTGCGTGTTTCTGTGTGGATTTGTGCCTCGCCGACTTGTGAACAAGTGGGAATTAACCTGTGTGCTCTGGTTATGGTGGTTCAACTAGTGACTACCGCAAATAATCACGACCAAAACAATCTGATATCAATAGAATACACCGACTCGGGCGCCACCTCAAGCTTGGGTAATTAAATTTTATTATCTCATTAACGACATATGCGATAATAACGACGGTAACTTTATTACATCACATTACATCGTAACTAATCTTAACGAAGTTACAAAGATTCAAGGGTAACAATTGAAAGAAATTAAAATGACATACCTGCGGTAAAAGGGATCCAAAAATAAAAACCTGCACAGCTTAAAAGGGATTTTCCATTTACGAATAGAATTAGCTTGCAATGCAACACTGTGCCTCTAAGAAGAGAAAAAGAGAGTAGAAATAGAGAAAGAGTAAAATCGAAATGACTGCTATTACTAGCATCTTAAGATATTAAGAAATCTGACGAGATGGTTTGCGTTTAATCGAACATGCAATCAATTACAGGGTCAGAGGCCGAAGCTCGAAGGAGAGGGAAAGGGAGAGGGTGGGGAGGGGGGGTTGGAAGCAGCAGGAGCAGTAACAGCTGTCCATTCGGCTGTCCTCCTTATACAGTGGCGGTTCCCGCGCGATCATATTGACGTCGAATTTGAACTGCATCCGTGCTGATCCACGTTCGTTCCAGCACAGGCAACCTATTTTCCAATTTGTCAAATTTAAGACATTTTTCAGGTCCCGATCTTGAATAATCCTCAATGTTTACGATCCCGTAGTGGTGAGTAATAACACTATCATTTGGCTGCCGACTGGAAAAGCCCATACTAAAGAGTGGTTGCTTGACATGAATAAAAGAACGGGCGGCCATCGTCCTGGTTTTCTTTTACGGTAGGTAGCGAGGTTGATGTGATAGACGTCGACAGAATATTGCTCACTAGTCTTGAGAAATGATTGTTTTGAGCGCCCTTCCATAGAGACATAAGGATGCCCGAATATTTGTTCTAGACAAGCCAACTTGTGGCGTTCAGGCACATGCATCGGTCTGAAGATTTGGCGAACTTATGGACCTTATTAATCAAATCATCATTCATCGAGCAAGTCTTGAGCTGTTATAAATAGAAAGACTATTGTTTGGACTCTCCAGGTCAAGCAACGTCTCACCAATGCATAAAGTGTTCTGAAAATTGTTCTTGAGTGTTCTGAAAATTCAGAATGCTTTATGACGATACGTTCGTAATAAAATTAACCTGGTTTGAATAAGTTGATTAACAGCACTGTAAAAGTGTGATAGCAAGGAGACGTCAGACATTGTTCGAGAAGCTATAAGTATCGATGCAAGGTCACATGCTTTATTATGCCATAACAACAATGCGTCAAGAGGCATTATATAGAGTCGCCCGTGGGATATCGTAAAGTACTAGTTCTCGGGTTAAAAACAATTCATGGTTAGGAGATATGAAATCCAC
>MU933863.1:0-17780 GCA_036418165.1 Cooperia oncophora
TTCAACAACTGGCAGAGAACGGTTCTAGCGCCGTGGGTCATTCATACTGTCTGACACGCCCCTTCGCCCGCAGCGAACTAGAGTACATGTGCATTTGGCGAAGAATGGGCGTGGTCGGACGAGTTGTCACTTGTTGGCGCCAGCTCTTTTCCCTTATTGGCTCACTCTCACCATACGAAATGAAGAGAGCTAGTAGCGCAACAACTGCTCCGCTGGGTAATCAAAAATGGACGCTGGGCGTCGCAGTGATCAGTAGGCGGAGCAAAGGTTCCGTTGAGAGCGAATGGCGCTTCCCTCACGTACTTTTAAGCAGGGATTTAATACATCTTCCACCCTTGCAAGCAGGACCACCATGCCTAAAGTGGACTTCCGAACATCGAATAAACGAGGAGTTTCTGTTGATGTCTCTGTTCCGACATATACTGTGTTATGAAGTTCGATTACCCAAGGAAAACCCAGCATGGTGAAGGCGTTCTATCAAGCTCTTAATCATGTACGTATATCTCAGTGTATTCCTGGGCTCTATTGCAAGTCGGGAGCCGAATATCACTTCACAGCAGGGCGGTGTTCGACTTGGAAGCGGAATTTGCACTTTCGCTAGTTCCTTCTGCTAGTTCATCTTAGGCAGCGTTCAGACTTGTCGCGCTGCAATCGTCGCGCTGTAAAACGCGCTTCAATTGTAGCGCATGAACCCGACAGTTTCTTTTTTTCTCCTTTTTTTCGTTCTGTTCAGTGTTCTGTTCTGTTAAATTTTGTTCTGTTTAAATTCAATGTTAAAGTGAAAAAGAGGAGCTAAGAATCAGGTAGAAATGAGAAACAGTGAAAAAGGGATTGAATACCGGAAGAAAGAACATAAAGGGAAGCTGGGTCTGGTACAATTGAAGCGCGACAATTGCAGCGCTGCAATTGCTGCAGCACAAGTCTGAACGCTGCCTTAGAGGCAGTTGGCACGATGATTTGATGCTCGACCTGAAATGCTAGTAGGGTGCTATATAGTGGGGAAATGGCGAAAGAACGTAGTGAAATGGTCAAAATCCTGCGAAGAAAGAGCCTCCGTTCTCAATGTGTTGAAAATCCAATTTTGGACCGAAGTTTCCCGTAGGCATCCCGTCAATAGGCCGCTACCGAAAGTACGGCTGCAGTATATCTATATCCATGCAGCATCGCATCTTCATTCCAATCCCCTCGTTTCATAATTTGCTCAGCAAATGAATCGATTAGAACGTCAGAAATAGTCGTCCACTTGTGGGCAGGCGGGCGTGGCGGGAGTTAGGTCGGAATTGTGGCTTATAAAGGGCACCTCAATGGAAGAGGCATTATGCAGCGCTTGCTCAGGGTCGCGAAATTCCGTCCTGCCAGGCGTATTAATCCTACTCGTCTTGGGGGAATTTATCGTGCCAACTGCCTTTAACTAGCCAGGTCTATTATTGATGTGATTATGTGAACTCTGGCCGAACACGAAATGTTACAACAGTTTGTTACTTTCGGTAGGGGGGGTCTTTACAGGTGTCATAAGGTGGCCTGCCGCCTCCCCGCCACAGTCTTTACCCTCATTTCCGACCGCCAAAGCCTGAACTGCGCCACACTTGTTACGTACTTGTTAATAAATTGCTCACGGTCAGGCAAAAGAGATTTTGCGAGGTGAAAGGGTGAGGGAAAAGAGAAGAATTGCTCGCTACCCGAAGTGCAAAGCACACAGAAGTTATTACCAGCAAGGGTGTACGAAGATGTGAGACAATGGGGCAATGCGGTGGGGAAGGAAGTAATCTCCGGTCAACAACTTATCAAGGAAAAACATGGCCAACTACCGCAGGAAAGTTGGAGATAACCTTAAGAAATTCTGGTATTTCCCGTTTCTCAATTGGGAACATCCCCCCCCCCCCTCTTTCCTACGGGACAATTCTTGGGGTGAAGTCGTGGGAAGCTGCGGAACTTGTAGGAAGTGTAGGTGGTGTAGGGGAACGGATCGTACCGAGACCCTCTTTTAGGTGGGGAGTCGTACTGACACCACCACTTCACACATCACGATGGTCTACCCTGTCCATGCAAAACTGACAAGGTCTGAAAGTTGATGTCCACACCTTCGTAAGTCCTGTAAGGCATTCGCTGATGTACCAATTATTGGCCCCACCGAGCCGACGTGGGCCCTATAATTCCCTTTGAAACAAACTCAAACTAGTTTAACATACAAACAACGGGAACGATGTAGGCTCAATATAGAGAAAAGTCACTGTTCTCGTTAGCGAAGATCTAAAAATCGCAATTCAAGTGGAAAAAATGGTACCAATAATTTTTGCAAGATTCGACGTCGAGTCGCTTCTCGTTTCTAGGTGTCGATGGACCAACCCACAACAACCACATTAAAAGTCGATGAAATTAACGGCAGCAGGCGGATGACGTTAGAGAGAGAACGTCATTCCTAAAAGAGCAAAATGCATACGTATGAAATCGAAAACCAAACTTTCGAATCTAGGGATTCTCTACATTTACCAGTTCAAACATGACACTGAAGTTAGCCAGCAACAGAAGGAGCGGTGAAAAAATACAAAAGACCCTCAGTATAACGGAGAACCCCGAATATTCTCTATGTTTCCGCTGCAGAACTGCTTAAAGAGGTAGATTCAGTTTCGAAACCCCGCTGGAGCTATTCGTTCAGCCTTTTGCTCCCCATTCAAGAATAACTGGGAGGTTTTTTGGATAAATATTGGGGAACCCTGACCGCGAGGGAGCACGCATTTCACTTGCTGAGAGGGATGTCAGTCTCAGTCATCAGTCTGAAGGCGGTGGGAATTCGGCAAAAGGACAGGGATTCGGAAAATTCGGAGAGTAGCTAGGTCTGAAAAGAGTAGCAGCAATCGCGATTCATGACAATGTGGTGTAGTACGACCCCCCCCCCCTCCGAAGAGAGTGTGTTAGTGGACCCACCGAAGGAATCTCGGTTCGAACAACCCCCCCCCTCTATACACCTATCTACCAAATTTTCCATACTTCCAGTTTGTCACCCGAAAATTTCAGTCGATGCGGGGGGTATACAGCCATTCTTATAAAGCCGGGAAGATTAATTAGATTTCCCACAACTTTCTACCACTTCTTCAGGAAATTCCCGAAAATTCTCCTACTTTTCCCCAAAAGTTTTATTGTCGAGGAGGGAGGAGGTGGCTACAGTACACACCAACAAGGAAAATAAATTTTCCCAACGCAGCAAATATCTTTTGAAGGCACATACGACCTGCTCTCTCCCAACGACTAAATACGACTTCCCCCTCCCCTCTCCCCACCTCATCGGAAAAGTATCGCCCCCCTGTGTGGTCTCACACAACGATGCTGCCCCTGTTTGCAAGAAGTTCAAACTCTTTTGGAAGAAGTCGCCCTCAAGGGAACGGGAAAATAGTCTTCCTGCACGTCATAATGTGCCTTGCTGAATAATTCCTGGAAGCGAACCTTCAGTTCGAGTACCATTTGGAATTCCAGAGATCTTGAGGGCAAACTCAACCTTTGGACCTTGGAGGGCAAAATGGCACATATATCCGAATCTTAAAGAGTGATCAAGATCAAGATACTCATATACAGTATCACTAAATCGTATATTAAGTACTTTATTTTGCGAAACCCCTGCACGCGACTGATTTATTGATTGAGACTGCGGGCTTGCTTGCTAAAGAGAAAACCTTTTTTTACCTTCCACAAGTTTTTTTGATGAGGAATTTTTCAGAGGGGGACTGGAGTCGTGCAAAATGAACTAGCGCTGCTCGAACTATTTAATTTTGAATGATAATTAATTCAGGGAAAAAAAATGGACAATGATACTCTCTAAGTGGCTCTTCTGACCAGTGTCAGAATCAGAACTCTTCAACATTTCAACGTTATGATCTCATTTGTTTCCAGAAAAAACTAAGCGATTCAACACGCCTCGAGGAGGGGGAGGGAAAGAGGCTTGAAGAGAGGAAGCCAAAGTTGCTTCCGAAATAACAGATGTCACCCCCCCCCCCCCCCCCCCCCCCCCCCCCCCCCCCTCTCAAGCCCTTTGAAGGAGCATAAGTATTAGGTTGTCCGGAAAGTTCTCAGCGTTTTGTGCACCTATTTTTTGTACATTCACTGCTGATTAAAAACTCATTCTGCCTTGCTTCTCAGTAGCACATCCTGTAGAGAATTTTGCGCTATCTGATGGTATAATTGCCGTTTCACCATTGCTTGATAAACCCTCTTTTTTCAAGATTTTTTCAAGCATGTGAAAAGAGCACTTCGGACGATTTTTTTCTTCGACTATAAATTGGGGCAATCCGCAATCGAAACAGCTCAACAAATTAACCAGGTGTGGGGGCCCAATAGTGCTAGAGAAAGCACTGTGCGGCAATGGCTCAACAAATTTCGTTCTGGAGATTTCAGCCTTGAAGATGAACCTCATAGCGGTCGACCTAAAGCAATATCTGACGAGGATTTTAGGGGGATTTTGAAGGCTGACCCATCCCAAACAGTTCGAGAGATAGCAGAAGAGCTAGGCCTTGGCAAATCCACTGTTGCAGATGGTCTGGAACGCATTGGGAAGGTGAAAAAAAAACTCGACAATTGGGTGCCCCACAATCGGAGTGACCGGCAGGAATCGGCACGTCTCGAGGTTCCTTCTGCATTGCTTTTGCGCAGCAGAATTGACCCGTTTTTGAACCGAATTGTCACCTGTGATGAAAATGGATCATCAATGTATGATAACAGGAGACTGTTCCGGACAGTGGTTGGATTTGGAACGAACCACCGAGGTAATTTCAAAGCCGAACCCTCACGAAAAAAAAGATTCTGGTCACGGGTGGTGGTTCAGTCGGTTGGTGTGATCCTACTCCTAACTTTTTAAAGTTCACCCGCCTCTCACGGCCAAACCATGCACAGCAGAACCCTAGCTGTGAAGAAAATCGATGATTGTCGAAACATTGTAGTCGGGATATGCAGCAGCAACACTTATCAAAAGAAAGGGTCCGATTCTTTTGCATGACAACGCCCGCCCACGTTTCACAAATCACTATCCATAAATTGAACGAATTGGGAGTTGAAGTTCTACCTCACCCACCATATTCTCTAGACCTTTCACCAACCGACTGTCACCTTTTTTCAAAACAGTTTCAGGAACTTTTTCCGCTTGCTGAAAAATAACTTCATCAATTAAGACCAGGCAAAAAAGACCTTCGTAGATTTCGTGGATTCTCGACCACCCAGTTTTTCTTTGATGGGATTTCTCGACTGCTGTCACATTGGCAAAAGTGTGCTGATTCGAATGGTGCCTATTTCGATTAAATCCGATGAGTATTAAAAAAGTTACGATCGTTTAAAGTGAAACACCCAAAACGCTGAGAACTTTCCGGACAACCTAATACACCATTACAAAACAGCCAAAAGGTACCCTACATGAACCGACCCAGGACATCCAGATCTGGCGTACTGTATGGAAGATACTATTATACTTGGCACAGTGCCCATTGCTGCGTAGCCACGCGCGAAGGTCAGCAATGATCGGAATTGCCTTGGCGACCCCAACGAAGAGCATTTTCTTCAGAAAGCGAATGCCAGCAATGGTGAGGTAACACAGTAACTGGAGGGATATCATCGAGTTGATCGAGTTGATAGGTTCCTTCAGACCGTTCCTATTGCAGCCAATTGCTGCAAAGAATGAAACACTGCCTCATGGATGCAGCTCTCTTTATCAGGAGAAAAATATGCACCTGATTCCCTGCAAGACATTCCAAGGTGCATTCCACAGAAATATGGAATGGATTCATCTATGAAGCCATACGTCAAATAGGCTGCCTATGGAGAAAAAACCATGAGAAACCATTGAGAGCGCTCTGAACAAGCCCCTCGTCCTTGCAGAATGGTTTTGAAGTTTGGCTCAGTCTTGCGAAGAAAAGAATTTGATGACGGAGAAGACACAAAATTGGAGAGGGGAGAACAAGCACATTTCCATTACATTGTCCAAATGACTCGGGCGGATTGCACCACTGGCGGGGTGCGATATGTGTGTATAAGGCCGTAGCGCTCTTGCCACGGTTCCTCGAGTCGCAAAGTTGAAATAAACTCCACGCTTACGGTTTCAGTTCTTTACTAGGACTGCTCCACCTACCTAACCATGGGATGTGAACTTTGACCACAACCATCCACAGCGCACTTTGATGATGTAAGATGATCCCATTCAGTAAGACTCCTTTTCTAAATCATCAGCGCCTATAACACATTTCCAGTTCCCGAACTTCCTTAATAAGCCCAGTCGCGAACCTTCCATGTTAAACCCCCCTCCTCCTTGTATGAGGGAAGACCAAACTCTAGTGAACGTGCAATAAGTCATTGAAATATGGTGGCAGCAATACAAGCACGCCATCGAGCGCTGTGATAAATTTCTGCAAAATACGACCGTACCGTATTCCACATCACCCTGACACGACCCCCTCGCTTCCCCATCCATACGCTACCAACTTTCACTAATTTTCCCACAAACTTCCTACGCACTTTTCCCAGTTTTTTTCGAAGACGGTTTCCTCGAAAAATTGCTAGTTACGGAAAAATAAGACCCCTCCGCTAACAATGAGCAATACACCCCGCCTCCCCCCCCTTTAATAGGGTCCGCGAAACAAGAAGAAATCAAATATCGAATAAATTTATCTCAATCCAAATACGACCCCCCCCCCTCGGTTGTGATTATCACAACGATGGCGTGCCCTGAGTACAGAGCACTACTGGTAAATAAAACAAGACAAAAGGAAGTAGAAGTTGAGCTGAAGGGATTCATGTCCAGGAATTTTCTCATAATTGGCACACTTGTAGGGCTGCTGGAGAATACTTACAACAAGAGCATTTCCTAAGAAATCAATCGCTTTCTCAGGGAAATGTTTTATTGTTATTCCTCTTATTCACCTGGAGAAGCTAAGAACTTTAACAAACTATACATATTGGAAAGAATGTAGATTTTTGTTGCTCTCTAGGCTTTTAAACATCGACGACTCAGACCAAGAGGCTTGGGACATCGTTTGGCTTTCATGGGAAAAAATGGAAAATATAGGCTTTGTTTCGACCAAAACGTTTGTTCGAGGTGCGTTTTAACCAGACTTAGCGGCTGGGTATTCTGGCCCCTCCCCGCCCCCCACCCCCCTTCCCCACCCCTGCCAAGGCACGAATATTGCATTGAATGAGGCAAAAATGCGCGCGTCTGTGCCACGGAGACAAAGAGCTGGGCCAAGTCTTCAAACAAATCAGTTCTAAATTGCGGCTGGCAATAAACAGTTCTGGACCTCAGAAGATGTCAAGTTGGTATTGAGTTGTCAACCTCCGACCATGGGTAACAAATTCTAGACTGAGCAGGGCTACTTGGTCCATTGCGTTTTCCTCATTGTTTTCCATGGTCCACTGCGCTTTCCTCATTGTTTTCCCCACACCTTTCTGCGATTTTCGGTAGGTGCAGTGGTCCAGATGATCCCGTCTAGGTGGTCTGCGCTGAGTACGGCTTTCATTCCCTTTGAACGCCCTAACAAAACTCGATTGCTATCAAAGCAAAGGAAAGAGTGCAGTAGGTGTTGTCAGATGACAGATGTATGCATTTTGGCGAAGGAAAACTTCTCAAATACTGTTTAATTTTCGATTTACACATCTGAAAAGCTACTTTGTCATACTGCTTTCTGAAGAACTGAATACAGAATTTACCTTTTTTCTTGTAAGCAGGACAGAAAATATCACATTACGTAATCGCCCCAGGACGGTAGGTGTCCGTAAGGTATTGCTATATGAGAGCGGGATTTACTCGTTCTCGTCCTTGATATCCGAGGTACTAGGATGAAAAAAGAGAATAAAAGCAAGTGGTAACGTTGATTCACCGCCCGCACTTGTCACCGCCCACGAGCTCCAAAAGTGAAAAGGTGGCGACGAGGCACACAAAAAATACGAAAATGGAAGTTAAAAAATTGGGAGTCGGAATAATCAGACCACGCCTATCACCCTTCCAGCCACCTCTACTTCTGAATAGGTCGTGAAGGTGGTTAATGCGAGCGATCGGTTATTCAGCTCTTGTCGAACACGCGACATCCATGTGGAGGGGGGGGCAAACTTGCGAAGGCATTACTTTCATTACACTCAAGGTACAGCATCGTGATGTGTGCTTTCGTGGTGCCAGTACGACCCCCCCCGGGGGTCGTACCACTCCGCCCCTTCCCAACACAGCTACCTCACTTCCCCACATATTCCCCCAGCTCCTACCAGTGTCTCCGAATATAAACGAAAATTTGCTACTTTGGTTCCCGATCTTACCGTCGAGCGGCAGTGGGGGAGGTCGTAACCATCTACTAGGTTGACTCGGCTAGTGTGGCGGCGCCAGCACAAGGTTGGGGGGAGAGGAGGGGTATAACAAATGTGAAAAACCGGAAAAACTGCGAAAGTAACAACCAAAATTATACGCCACGCGAGCAAATTTTCATTCGAGCCAACATACGCCCCCCCCCCCCCTTTGGTTTTCACAGCAACGTGTCGAACGTATTGAGCGGAGAGACTGTGGCTGGCATCGTTTTTGACAACACTATTGGGATCAAGTTGGGTCGTTCAGCTCGGTTAGCTTCTTGCAGAGCTACCGGCTGATACCGTTGAAGAACCACTGAGTTCTACTTCGCACGACTACCTACCCCCCCCTCTTCCAATTCGCATCCACAACCACATATCTAGGGACTATGGCACTGGAAAAATCGTGCTGCATGAAAAATCTTGCTTATTTACGACATAGCTTATGCCTTCTTCACTGCACGAGAATATGCGAGTCAGTCACGGTGATTTTGAGTGTTTTCAAGCTGGAAGTTTACCAAAACATTCCCCTGCTAGAATCGGTAACTGAATCTTGAATAGCGAGTGCAGAAGATGGAGGTTCCCGTGAGGCGGGTAGAAAACTTCAGCGTAGCATGGTAGAAAAGGGACTGAAAGCTCAAATGGGCCATATTCCTCTCTGGGCCATGTGCCCGACAACGTAACTTCTTAATACACAGTATTATTGTTCATAATTGCGCCGTCAAGTTTATTCTTAGCTCTGATCGCAAGAGGTTTTTCCCAAGCCTACTGAGGAAGCTAGGCTTAAGTCAACTTCATATGTCCAAATCATCCATTTTCCAATTCAGGCGCCGGTTGCTATCGCGCTATTAGTAATGTTTAGTCTATTCACGTCGTCTAATTCTCAGTTTAGGGCACTTCGTGGAGCTGGAAAATATTTTCTAAGAAAATACGACCGACTTCCCTCTCCACCACCCGGACTCGCCTACCATCTTCTAACTTTTCCCCAATATCCGCCTTTCCAGAAGATTTTCCGAAAGTCTTATTTTCTTACGCAGTCATCGTCCTTATCAAGAGTTTTTCCGATACCAATTTTTCTACGACAAAGTTCATGCGACCTTTTTTTGAGGCTAAAATTTCTATTCAGGTGAGATGCAACCCCCCTCCCCGCACCTCAAAACGATGAGCAAGTACGATCTTCTCCCCTACCCGTAGAATCTCCAAAACGTTGTGAGGGCGCTGTGAAAACAGACGTCCCAGATGTGCGATGGTCATTATGACCTCCCTCCCTCCACCCTCCCACCGGACCGAATACGAACTGCCCTTGGTCTTGCCTAACGTCTCAGTAAGGTACGACAGTGGGGCGAAGGTGATGCAGTGGCATGTGGCGCGGCTTCGCACAAGTGCACTCATAGGATCGAATCTCGAGCTGGCTCTCGAGAGAGAAGCCAAGTTCCGCCACCCCATCACAAGGGCAGGTTGGACCAGACTCGTACTTGGGGGGGGGGGGAGCCAACTAAACGCTGTACACTAGAAGAGGCCATAAGCCTTCTGCAAATGTGATTCTGGTGGATTGGTTGTTTCGAAGAGTAGAATGTGCCCAGAGGTGCCGTGCGATCGTCAGGATAGAGGGGCTTCTCTCGACTGGGCACCTTTCGGATATATTTAGTCCTTACCTTTCCCAAAAAGCTAAGCTCAGAGAATTAGGGAAATCCGATTCCCACATGAGCTACCGTGGGCTGCTCATTTCGTGGATTAACGTGCACTCAGGTAGCATTATGGAATAAAAGTAAAATGCGTGGCGCATCGCCGAAGAGGAACTGTTATTCCACCGTCAAAGAGCTATTGTCCGCTACATGTCTGTATGTGTTGACTGATCGCGCCAACGTTAGAGCCACTGGATTTTTGAGCTGAGTGCTTTTAGTTTCTTCCTGCATGGTGGCCGCTCCAATTTGACGAAACGTTAGTGTCTTGGTTAGTTTGGGGGCGTCATCGAAAACCCGTATGCACGACAACGGCGCCTTTTCATACTGCGCTTCATATGTTTATACGAACAACAACGTCGAAAGATTAGGGGATGTATGGGAAAAACAAGCAAATTACTAAGAAATGCTGCCCCGATCGGAATGAGGGCAATTTTCCATTCAGCTATTTTTTGTCTAAAAGTACTTACGACAAGAGCACATCGCCTTGGTGAGGGGAATTCTCCTTTACTACATCGCGTTCCCTCACTTTAGTGCTAATACAGTCTTATAGCTGGAGTGGTACAGGGGGGCCAAAAAAAAGTCATTTTGCCTCCATGACTTTCAAGGCGCTATAAGTTACACTTTATTAAATTTTTATCGGACATTTTTACTACCATATTAAAGAGCACATTAAATACTATAATGATACTTCCGCGCCACAGCCTGGAGGAGCGCCATCGAGAGATTCGGCCGCGCGAAAGTGAGTGGGTACCGGAGTTGAGCGAGATCGTTGATTTCTCCGCCACTGTAGACCACCCTGTTGAGCTCCGCCCGAACCGAGTAATTGAGGGGGTTTAGTTCAGGACCCCCGCTTAAATACTCCATCTTTTCCAGGTACTCAACGTTCTTCCATTCCAAGTAGGCGAAAGTTTTTCCAACGCCCTTCGATTAAATGTGTTGTCACCCAATCCTGTAGCAGTACAAAGTTTCCAAGAAGGTACGGGCGACGACATGAAGATGGGATATTCTCCTCGAGTTGCTCGATGTAGCCACCAGCGCACACCCTCAGTCTGGGGCCCACGAAGAAAATATCGGTTCATCCATTCCAGGTACGGCCGGTCCACACCATCAACCCGCGCCTTGGTGAATGGGGTGAAGATGATGTCCTGGACCGTAGCGACGTTGCCGGAGCTGCTCGATGTTTGAGGTCTTGCAGATCAAGAGTACTGGTCTCCAGGTAGCTATCCATGGGTGATTCCATTCAAGAAGTTCCGCAGCTGTTTGGAGGCCACGTGAATTCCAAAGGCGTTCTCCACTCAGGCCGCGACTGGAGATGACTTCATATTGGTGTACATGAAGGTGAATGGCGGCAGCCGGCTCCTGCTTATAGAGGAAGATCTTGGGTATCTTCCGCCCTGGTACTCATATCCACTTCCTCTGTCTGGGCTGCGAAAACCTTCGCATCAATAATGTGATCAGTCGGCCGGAATGACTTTTTTTTTTGGCCCCCTGTAAGCCGCACTTGTCTGAGGGCTTTTCCCTCTAATGGACGGACGCAAAGCTTTAAGTGAAAGGAGAGAGAGCCGGTAGAAAATAATGCAACTGCCAGCAGACATCAATCCAAACCATCCCCTTACTGACTAGAAAACGACCAAACCTTCCCCTTACTGTCTAGAAAACGACCCTAACCACTGATAGGGATAAGTTGGAAATCCAAGGCGCTGTTCGCGACGAACGCGGGGGCGTTTTGCACATTACAACTGCTGTAACTAAGTCCTGGTTTTCAGGTTTCACTCTGGTAAACCTGTGAACACTTGTTAAGCTAAGTAGGATCGTCGAGCTACCATGATAAAACCTGTCAACCCTTGTGAGCTCATGAAATAGATTTCTGGTTAGCAGCAAAGTGCAGAATATGCCCCCCCCCCGTCGCCGAACTGATCCAATCTAAGTTCCATTGAGAGCAAAGGAAACACAAAAACTGCCGCTAAGATTGCTAATGCATGCATTCCAGCCAAGAAAGCACCGTGCCGATTCCGGTGGTCCCTTTAGGGAATCAGTTTGTCAGCCACTTTCCCGCTTTCGGGTTAACAGAAAAAAAAATTTCCACGCTTGCTGCAATAGCTATCCAATTGAATCTTTTCATTTGCACAGATTGTAGTATTACGAATTGCTCTGACTCGAACCATTGAGTAGACTGCATAAAACGTTTCTGATTCGAGTGAACGTCCTCGACAACTGACTGCTGCCACAGCTGGAACTGAGCGACAACACAAGAAGGCGCTGTTAGAGCTTGAGGGGGCATTCTGCACATTCCTCTAATCTCCTTCTGCTAGTTCATGTCAATTAAGGTCTCAATGTAAACCCTTGGAGCTGTGAAAATAGGCAACAAATATATAAGCCACTTCGATCACTAGGAACTTCAAAATATCTTTAATAGGGTGGGCCTCTACAAACATCCTGACAAGGGGGGGGGAGTCTTCGAGCCAACGGAGCCCATTTTTAAAAGAATTAGTTGCGTACTGTAGCAGTTTATGCAGGGACCTAAAAGGGTAGTTCATTTCGGGACAGTTCGGCGACAGGGGGTATTTTGCACTTTTGCTGCTTCCCATCGATCTGTCGAGCCATCTAGAGAGCTTTCATGAGCTTACAAGAGTTGACATGTTTTACACCAGTTTACCACGGCTTTACCAGATGACAGGTGCAGAATGCCCCCCTCCCCTCCCGCTCCGTCGCTGACTTGGGCCCTCATTTCCCACGCGCAGCTTTTTGGGAAGGCAAAAGGACGCGGAGACGTCGAATCCTCCTAAGTGACAAATTTTGCACTTCTACGATTTTCAATTTCTTGTGTTCCCACAAGTCGGAGATTTTTGTGTATACGAAAACGTGTGAAAAACTCCCGAGCCTTTGTTCAGAACAGAGGAGTTTTTTATTGCCGGAAGCGTCGTAGAACTGCCTAAGAACCTTTCTCCACCCCTGCTTGGCCGCTCCCAGGACGCGCAGGAAAAGAGCTGCACTTACGTAGCCCCACTACACCTCTTCAACGTGCAATGAACCATTTTGAAAAAAGGCTTCACGATCTGAAAAAGTCCCCTGGGTGGTACCGATTTAGTGCCCCCATTGGGACGAACCGTGGGAACAGTTGACTAAAACTTCAAGCAGCCCATTGCAAGTGGTGAAGAACCCATAGGAGGACGAATCATCGTCCCGGCAAAATATACGCCGAATGCTTGCATTACTGAGCTTTCCAAAGTAAGCAAGGTATTGCATCAGTGGGATCTGCTGTCCAGTAACGATCTCCCGACCCGACTAAATCTAGATGAAACCCACCAACACCAGTTATTTTTGCACAAAGTCCTGAACTCCGGCAGAAAATTTAGTCATTGCTCTTGACTTATAGTATGTGGGGGTGTGGGGGGTTTGGGGGTTGGGGAATCTCCGGTTGCTCGGGGTTCAATTCCATCGGAAGTAGCAAAAAATAATTCATTAAAATCACTCATAAAGATTGTTCCATCAGAGTGGGGGCAGTTATGAAAAACTGAGCTGGAAGTGATAGCTGTAAGGATTAGAAGGGTAAAAATCGCATTGAAAATTCCAGGTACCACTAAACCCTTGAGACTCAGTTTACGAAAACTTAGGCTAGACTTTCACCGAAACTTGCCGAAGGGATTTTGCGGGATGTTGTAGCTTCCATAAGTCAATATTTTTTTTCTTCGACGAAAAAATACCCACCGCTTGCCTCGCTCATTTTTCTGTCACTTACTTGATTGGCTGAACTTTTCCCCATGGTCCCATCTCGTAAGAAGAAACAGCAGATAGCTAAAGGGCAGCGGCTGCGAGAGTAAAGTTGCGATAGACTATATGTTGAATCGGGGATGGGAGTTTCTAGTGAGGAGGGTTATCACATGTGAAAAGTTAGAATGTGCTAGGTAACAGTGGCAGTAGAAAGACGAGAGCGCAAGAACGCTAGCAGAAAGTTTATACTGCGTTTCAGCGACCCATACAGTCGACAAGAAAAAGGATTGAGCGACCCGGAGACGTTTTCGCTGCAAAAAGAAACAAGAATGTTCCCAGGGGTCAAGTCACTCCTAGAGAAAAGGTTTTGTGAGAGACTAAAGTCTAGCCCAAATCTCAAAAAGGAGGTTTGCATAGGGTGAAGAGCACCGAATTCTGCGAGGGTGGAGAGTTAGCAAATTTTAGCAAGACACGAAGGCTGGGGCAGACCGAAAAAAATCCATGAAGTTCATGAAATCGAAGAGAGATCCACACAGCACTTGGGACGAAACCATTAGTGGGTACGGGGACGGCGGTTCTTTGGGCGGAACATAAGATTGGCAACGACTGCGGCGTCTAACTGGGTATGGTTACATCATGTCAGAGACAGAGCTTTCATAGAAATACCACATGGGGGTTTTCACCTAAAGAAAACCACTGGTTTGCTACACACGTTTTCTATGACATTCGAAGCTATTTTTAAGACTATTGGGCTTCACAAATCAAAGCTCGCCCGATCTCATCGAGAGCGCGATGTTCCCTCCCCCGCCCCCTGCAAGATGGGGTGTAAGTTCGGAAACATTTCGAAGGCTGTTAACATCGCGTGAAAATGGGAATAAAGTAATTAGTGGTGACTTGACACAACCAGAGCATACCATTTAAGGTCCTGGTGGCGAATGAAACGCGCGATGTAGCACCATTTTGGACGCCTCTTTTCGACGCTCTTCTACGGCTCCTCGGAATGTCCCCGAACGACTTCCGCTTCCCTTATCAGAGATCCAGAATAGCTGCTTCGAAACGCTTTTGCTCCTCTGAAACCAATTACGACTAGGCAAGCTAAAAACGACGAAGATGCTTTTGGGAAACGAGGCCTTCTCGCTGATCCGAGAGCCGTGCTATCTTATTGTTAGGGGCGTCGTCACATAGGCGCGCATAGTCTTTTATCCAGATCACAAAAGCGTCCTTGAATTTGTGCTTGGGAGGAAGTGAGGCCAACTTAGTGACAACTAGACAGCTGAGAAGCTTTGTCAGTGATGTGCTTTGCGGACATCCTCATTTTCAAGCTGTTAGTGCAACCGTAACTTGACGGCTACGAAATGACGGGATGGACTTTGAGCTAATGAGGGACAAGATCTCGCTTTTTAAGAGACGGGACTTCCAGTCCATTAACTACATTTTCATGGCTGTTCAGTTCATTTCTCGGTTCTTCTTAGTTCTAGTAAACCTGTCTTTTCGAAAATAAGAAGATAAGGGGGAAAAAACTTCGAAGGATCACCAAATGGTTTGTAGATGCGCCACGCATTTCTACATCTCATGCCAGAGTCATAACTGACATTGTGATAGGCGACTTGGCGGCCTAGAACGAGTTAAGGAGAATTGAGCCAAGGAAACTTCAAGTCAGTTTATCCTCTGCACGCAAGTCATGTATCAAATCAAGGCTAACTGCGGGGTAGGAAAGGATCGACTGGTCTGGACGCGAGAGCCCATCCAATACCGTGATTTCAAAATCAATTTGGAAAATTCGAATGTGTTCGTCGCACAAAATCCCTTGCGCGGCCAACGTGACTCTCAAAGGAAAAAGCGGCCGTTAGAGGGTCCTTCGAAAAACTCTCCCATGGTGAAAATGAGGGGTCGATCTGAAGATGAAGAATTTTCGGCTAATTCACCCTTTTTACTGCCTCATCTTCTTTCCAAAATCAGGGCATTTTTTCACCAACTCTCCCGAATGCAAATTTGGGTGAAACATGTTCCCGCGCTATAGGAGCGGGCGCCAAAAATACTCTAAGTCATCAAATTGGATGAAAACTTTCTGCAAGGGTAGTTAATCGCCTAAAAACCGCTCCGTACTGCGCTACAGTAGCGACACATCCGTTGAGCCCGACAAGGTCTGGCGCCCGTGTTGCAGACGACGAGCCAGAAGAACGGCTGTTTTTGGCCCCCGGGTTGCCAAATATTTGTAGACTCCAGACCGTTCCACTGCTCATAAGAAGAAGAACGAACACTGCAGACAAGGCAGCACCCCTTTCCGACGCCTGCAGTAATGATCCTTCCTTTTGCTAAGGCTCAGCCTTAGAAGAGGAAGGAAATCGCTGTTTTAGGGGAAGGGTGTGCAGACGAGCAGGAGCGACTAAATAAGGAATACCCTCCTCCTCCGAGCACCATATAATTGTGGGTTCCGTGTTCATAGAGTCAAAGTACCTCTGGAGACCAGTTCCATATCATGTTACCAAGGTGTTTTTGAGCCAGCGCCAGTAGCGCGTGCGCCAGACCGTTTCGTCCCAAACGGATGCTCATATTCAGACTGTCAAAATACCGTGGCTCCGAAAATGGGGCAACAAAGAGCAAATGGTGCCGAAATTTTTTCTAAGGCTAGAGGAGAAGGTCCTGTACGGCGGGTGACCTAGTACCCTCGCGCAGGAAGGGGTCGCTCTCTGCAGCACGGTGATTCCATTACAGTCAAGAAGGCAGCACAGCGTCGGGACCACAATGGCAAAACATGCGCCAGTCATAATACTTGTTCTCTAAAGTCGACGATTTGATTGTTTAGCTTCGCCTCCAGGGTACAAGTTGTAAAACACATTTCGCGCACTCAATTAACAATTCCGCAGTACAGCGTCTCAACGTGCGCCATTCCATTGACGTACAACTAGGCTCGTTTTTCTTTCGCTTATCCGCAACTGCCTTTAGAGACTTGTTCAGCTGAATTCCATATTAGAAGCCGCTGGCCATAGTTTTAGTTGGTGGAAATTCACAATGAAGTATCATACCAGAATTCACGAGGGAAAATATTCCTCTACGAGAGTTCCGAGAATTCAGGGTCTTTCTCGCAAAATCACCCAGCACCACGCGCGAGTTCATTGGGAATCGTTCAGCCATTGTAGCAAAGTTGAGTAGGAGTTAGCCATCTGACATCGAGCTCCAGTACTTGGAAAAGAACTAAATCAGAGTGAATACCTTTCAGTAACGTCCGTAGCCGCTTCAAACTTCTCACCATAAGTTCTTAACATCACCTACTAGAAGGTTCTCCAGTGCTTTAGCCTTGCGCTGGGAGAGAGAGCAGAAGGTCCAGATTGAAGGCAAACTGCCCTTAATAGAACCCCATTCCGATCCCAGTTTGTACGTGCCCAACTGCCTCCATCTCCAACACTACGCCCTTATCCGCACAGCTGATTCCCCGATAAGAACTCTACGACCGTACAAGTGACGATTTTCATGCTTTTTCGTCCTGCAGCTTCGTTTTTCACTGAAAGGCGGGCTTGAAGGCGGAGTCTGGAGGCGGAGTCACTGGAAAAAAGGAGGCGTCACTGGACCTATGTTCCGCTATAGCGCCCTTCACAATTTTTTGTTGCGAAACCGCTACAAGGTTGTTCCTCGCGGGCCACATTACACTCCCGACGCCATATTTTCAACTTCTTTACCTGATCCCGGACCGTACCTTTAAACCTTGGAAGAAGATAGAGTACTGATTCATTCAATTCATACACACACAACTCTACCATGCTTACTGCAAGTAGCGCTGTTTGCTCTAGGAGGGGCGCATCTTCACTCATCTTTCACTCGTTCGTTACTCGATCCTTTCGCGAGTTCATGCACAGGGTACAGCATTGTTGTGTGAAACAAATACGAGGGGTCGTGCTTTTCTGTAAAGGGGGTCGTATTTGGTCGTTGTTGGAGATGGCGGGCCGTATGTGGCTTTGAGAGGAATTTGCCACGTTGGGAAAAAGTTTCCCGGTTGTTCACTTTTCGCTATTTTTCCTGTTTCATGTGTACTATATACCATCACCCCAGCTAAGTTTTTTGGGAAAAGTAGGAAAATTTCCGGTA